>VYZW01026877.1:3288-23286 GCA_013401315.1 Balaeniceps rex
AATGGGATTCAACCTACAAAATCGCAACTTGGTTCATCTGGGGAAAAATAATCCAGAACACAAATATTAAATGACAAGCAGATATTTGCAAAGCAGTAAAATAAAAGAAAGCATAAAAAAGCCCACCTCTTCAGGGAAAACAGCAAGCAGAAAACTGGATATCAATTTGCAATGTGATATGGCAGTAAAACCAGCCAACACAGTTTTGGATGACTTGCAGAGCACAGCTTGTCACAGAACAGGGATGTGATGGTCCCTTTTCACACAATACTGATGGGAACTTGCAGACTGGGGGGATTTCAAAGTAACTCAGCAGCAGCAATGGAAGAATCTGGATAGACTAATGACAGAAGAATGTAAACCCATAAACTCAAGTTCAGCAGTGACTGAAGATGGGAGGTAGGGCTGACACCGAGGAGAAGCCAATGTCTACAGCCATTTAACAGGGTGCCACAGGAGTAAAATGGACAAACTTGCTCAAAAGAAAACAGATCTTTTGAGAAAACAGTTCGTTACAAAGACCTGTTATCCCACTGGGAAAAAAGAGGAAAGAGGATATGAAAGAAATCACACTGCCCAAGTCATTTACAGATTAGACCGATTAATCAGCTAACCTCTCCTGTATGCAACATTTCCAGATTTACACAACACAATGAATACTAGCCGATAAATCTATTTTCTCTCTGGCTTCTAGGAAAATCTTACGAAGGGCTTACCAGAAGAATAACATCTCATTCACCAGAGTCGTGGCCCGTACGTGACTGACATTACTGTAAAGACTCCTGAAGTCAGATCTAGATCAAGTCCAAGGTCAGGATGGAATTTGGGACACCAACAGAGGTGTTAAGGTTCAGGCAATACTTATCTTTAAAACTTGAGAACCTTGAACTACTCTTTGCAGTATATTAGCTGAGTTGGTGTTCCATACAATTGGGTACCTATTTTCTACTACTTCTTCTTAGTGTCACCGACACTCATGCTCTCAAGTCTACTGCTTTTGATGTTACAATCTAAATCATCGCTTACAGAGAGATAGACGCACAAAGAAAAAAAAAAGTTAAAATCACCTGCTGTTGACATTGTCTCAAACTTTGCAACCTCCCTGCACATTTCCGAGTGATGGCATGAAAGTGGTGAACAAAAGAACTAGCCCAGGCTGCTGGTTTCCAGCTGAAGTACATTTAAAAGAATCAAATATTTACATAAGCATTTTCTGTGACCATTAATGGCTTGCCAATCTCAAACTATTCTTAACTAATACAGTCTAGTTCCCCGACAGAATTCATTAGAATTGGGTAGGCCATGAAGTTATCTCCTTACTTCTAAGTTTCACATTGTGACTATCAGAAAAGAACACAAACCCTTGCAACAACAGTTCAAGAATAATCTGAAACTTGCACTGACCTAGCAGAAGCCTGAGAGAAAGCCCTAATGGCAGCTTCCTGCACTACTTGGTAAGTTAGACACACATCTAAATATAAATGTTCTTTACTTGTGCTGCATTAGGACTTGAAACACGTTTCTAGGAGAGAGCTTTCCAAGCATATCTAGAGACAACAGCTTTCCTGTTTTGAACTGGTCTTTAAGACTTTTGGCAGTATATGACAAATATGGAAATGATCAGAACTCTTGTATGTGACACCAGAGTACTTGGAACACATAAAACCCGCTCAAAAAGAGGTATCAAGTCACAGGCATTAACTGTTTATAAATTAGATGTATGCTGCATTGTCAACAACTATTTTATGCTCTCCTCTGTGTTAACATTTAAAAGTATTAAGGCAGCTTTATTCATAAATAACAAGCATAATAAATTGTATGATTACATAATAAGTTATAAGATTAGCTTTGAAAAAGTCCTGCCTAAAGTCAGATTTAAAGATATTTTCTCGTACTTCAAACACATCACCTTTTAAACTACCACCATAAGCTATAATGCCATCATCTGCATCTCGGCCGTGTTAGTTTGGCTCCACGTTCCAAACGCAGGGTTTGTGCTAGCTGCCTGCGTCTCAGTACAAATCAATACATTTTGAAGCCAAAAGAGACTTTTGTCCATGTAGCACGATCACAGTACCACAAGCTACAGAGTCTTCCTCAGTGTTCTACTCAATTCAGTAACTTTGCTGGAATTAGAACATGCCTTTTAGGAAAACCTACAACCTCAATTAAAATTCTTCATCTCACTCAAAACTGATCCAATGGTTAAAGTCAAGCAGCTTAAATTCAGGGCATTTTAAAAAATTCAACCATGTAATTAGAGAGCAGCAAGGGGCCTATAATTTACAGTTAGGTATCATGCTATTTAAATGCAACTGTAATTAACTGGTTGACTCAACTTTGCACCAGTACCGGAAACTTGCATGTAAACTGTCAGTCTCAAGATAAGGTCAAGGTGGCTCTTACCATGCTTAGTAACTCACATTCTTCAGTTGTTCAAAACGACACTTGAGATCAGTTACTGTCATAAACTTATATTCATCAGGTTTAGCTGGTTTTGTGTACTTAGCTTGGAAGAGCCTACATGGCCCAGCATGCTTAAACAGAATATTCAACTGGAGCCAGCAACTTGGGTTTGGAACACTGTTCTATTTTGATTCCAAACCACACATATTTGAACGGTTAACAAATGCGGCAGGGGGATATTGGTACACAGCAGTCTAAAAAATGTACAAATCCTTTGTTGGTTTTTTTTCTTTATACGCCCGGAAGAACAATTTGGTTGCTTCATTATATAAGCACATAAAAAAACCCCAACCTTACCAAACAAAACATGAGTGCAAGGTTGCTTATAGGTGGCGGTGTGTTTTGGGGGTTTTTCCCCCCCTCCTACATTATTTACATATTCTCAAGTACATTTGTTTATCTAAAATAAGTTTTGATCAGATTTTGTAGGCTGCAGAAGTGTAGTGAGTGAGAAAGGTTTTTCTTTTTGTTTTTTTCCTCCTGACAGAAAGTTGCTGGGTCAGAAACTTTTTGCAGAGTGTGTGTAAGCACTAAAATAATCCCACAGTCCTCGTCTATGACAATAGTATTTCAGAGTCTAGTGGAAGCAAAAACGTGGTTCAGCTCATCTGTCTTAACGTCATCTCTTAACTGACACTTAACAAGTTAAAGGGAAGTATGTCACATAGGCAAACACGAGCTAGAGAGAAGGTCGGTTGGAGGCCCTCTACCAGTTGCTATCTAGTTCGTCAGCTGCTGATAACATCATCGCCACTGTGCATAGGCTGTATCTCATAGAAGTATGTCAAAACATGAATTTTAAGTATATGCGTATCTTGAAACAAACTATAATAAAAAACACAGCTCAACTGGTAAGACTGCTAACAGTATAGCCACCTTTAAATAACTAAATTAATCTGTCCAGTCACAAAATTAAGACGCATACAAGCAAAACAGTAGATGTGTTTTCTCAGAGATGCACTTAGAGTTCTCATGTGATTTGATGTATGCATATGTACTTACCAAATAGCAATCCTTGACCTCTTGGTTTTACAGATCAAGCTAAGTACCAAGTACATAAGACATACATGTAAACACTTCCGTTTTCACAACAGACTACACCTAGGTTCAACTCTTCAAGGCTTCCTGCACCTCACTCACACTTCATCAAGCTTATTGTTCTTTACTGAAACACTGATGGTAGACACTTCAGGACTCCAAGCGTGGCATAATAAAACACAGGAAATTGAAAAGCCAAATGGGAAGACAAAACAACCAGAAAACCCAGCGTTCTGCAAACATTTTTCTCCAAGCTTTCTGCCAATAAATTTACTCAGGATTTTCTTTTACTTCTTCAGCACACAGGATCTCATGTACATACAATGGGACTTCTTGGCATAGTACTATCATATAAAGTAAACTCCTGGCCACAAAGAGTAAAAAGAATCTTCTCTCAGAGCAGCCTTTTTAGAACTTAGCCCTCTCCCTCTTCCACATTCATAGGCAGTGCTATTGAACATTCATTTACTTTAAACGTAATCATCATTATTTTGTAGAGCCCACATTTCACTAGTAACTGCACACAGGAAGCAAGCGAAAGCATCTGTCCTGATGTGCCGACACTTAACACCCACACACGTGTGGGTAAACAGATAAGCATGTGGACATAAGGGCATATATCCACGCTTTTTGTGAGAACTATTGTACAAAATGAAAATTAGAAGATAATGACACTATACTGATGCCAGAACTCCTCAAGCCTTTGAAGAATTGTTTTTCTACACGGCTAAATGGAAGCTGGAGGTAGAGCAGGGAGAAGAACTCTTCCATTTCAACTTTGCATAAGGATTCCATCGTGGAAGTTTAATCTCATTATATATAGCCTTTTAAAAGTTGTGCTTTAATCTAATGCTGTAGCTTAATAATTCCTGTTTTATGTTGCACCTTTTCCATGCAAATTTCACTCTTGTTATAGTATCAACAAATGCCATCTATTAAAGGAAAAGCAAATAGAATTAAATGGGCTACCTCACTAATAATAGCTCATAGTAAATTTGATTGGAAAGATAATCAGATCTGAAATTGTGGCAGGTATTAATACGCATTTTTACAGTGTTATTGATTGGAAATATAAACTGCTTACTGACCTGGGGCCACTTAGCGTGGCAGTGTCCCTCACTGCCTGTGCAGTTTCCGAGGCGAAATCCAGAGCTCCAGCCACAGGCTTGGTTACTGTGCCAACCAGCCCCTTCCCAAGGCCCGATATGAAACCACTGACACCTCCTTCAGTTTTCACACCTTCAACTGTTGAAGTTATGACACTTGTCAATCCTCCAATGATACCTAGTGAAGACAAGAACAGCAAAGTAGACCAGAAGTATTGCCTCTAAAAATGACAGAGCCTTGTCACAGCTGATGCTGTCTGCCTTGATGATTTACTGTCAAAGCTTGATAGAAATATACCGTGCATTTAATGTAATACAAAAACTGTTTCACAACCGATGACGTTAGCTATCAACTTTATACTTTGTATATGTAGTATACACATGCATACGCACAGACAATAATGTCCCACAGAAAAAGATTTAATTTGTTATTTAATATGTATGTTTTAAAGTATTTCTATACTGGTTTATTTCCCAGCTATATTCACACAAACGGTCCTCATCTATTCCTGAGGTGAAGTGGTTACTTAGAACGTGACAAAATTCTATTACCACAAAAGCTTATACAATTTGAGACAGAAAATAGAAAAGTGCATTTCTCCACCAGAAAAAGTCAACTATTTTAAATCGGCATTGTGTGATTTTTAACTGTGATGCTGCCGACAGACATTTCTGTGCACGTTTCCGTTGATGAATCTGAATGCTCTGAAGAAATCAAGAACCTACTGGGGCTTCAAAAGACTTGGAACAGTTCATGTTATCCGAGAACATGCTTTACAGATTTCTCATCTCCTCAATAAGAGTATCACGGTTTTTAGTGAACGGGCTTAAGCACTCATTAAGCACTATTTGGCTCTTCAGCTTTCAGCAGTCAGGCACTCTTTTAAGGTCTGTGACTGAAGTACAGACCAGGCAGCTTCTTAACTTCCAAACTCGAGAAGCACAAAGTATTTAAATAACTTCTCCTGAGTAACTACAGTTTATGGTTAATTCCTACATTTCAACAGATAGGATTTAACAGTTATTTGCTTTTTTGAAAAAAACTGAATGGGAAGCATTTAACAACTCCACAGAATTAAACTAAAACAGTCCCGCTAATTACTGGACAATACAACACAACGAAGTGCTTTTATAATTGACTTTTCAGCAAAGACTGACATACTTCAGTTTTCCTGCATTTCTACCAATATAATTTATATCAGACTTTACAGCACACTGGTGTGAGAGAAACCTCTCTCACGATCCATTTAAATACCTGCAGTGTCTCTTTATGACAAAAGTCCAGCATAAAGAAGAGATTGCCGTTTTAGTGAAAGCCAGATTATCTTCACACAGGCTGCAACAGTTGCACTAAAAGACTGACATTTAAACAAACTGACTCAAGATGATGCAAAATATAAATATTTGATTTAATCTTGGCTTGTATTGATTTAACTTTCTTCAACAGATAAATCATGAACTAAATTGATGTGAGATTCTGGCCAAATTAAGACTATTCCACTGCCTTTTACACAATTTAATTTCTCTAGATCTTAGTAGACTTAAAAAACCCCAAAACAAAACCACAAAATAACCCAACTGGTGAAATGTTACTTTAAACTGATGGCCTGATTCTGAGGAAACTCGGGTTTCTGGAACTGAAAGCAAACATAAGAAAGCTACAATCCAACCATGCTAATTTTTATTTTAATGTCTGGCCCTCAAAAAGACTGTTTGCATGGGTATTTTATGACTCTACAAAGAAACTGAAGTTTTGGATGAACTTTCATATAATGAAATTATATTATTTATTCATGAATAAAATTTCATTTTAATTTGCAAAAATCTTTTACTTACAGTTACATGTGAAAAGACTTTATTCTTAAACGTAGTTTCTGTCAACTTAAAAAACAAACAACCCCCCCTCCCCGACCTGCAAGCATTCAAATTCAAATACAAAGCCTATTGTAGTTCCACTTCCCTGGCTTCAAATAATCACCCAAGAGTAATACAAACTGTTCTTTGCAATCTGGTCATCACGTTTGAGAGAGAAATGAGTTAAAATCACAGCTAAGGGTTACCATGTGCAAGTCCATGGATTCCAGCTACGAGATGTTCTCCACTAGTTGCAGCGTGATAACGAATGTATTCTCGTTCGGTTTGATGTCTGTTATCCATTGTCTTTCCCAAACCATCTGACAAGGTCCCGGCGAACTGTAAAGAGAGCAACCTTTTCTGTTATTAAAAGAACAAAAGGTGTTTCTCTTCTGTAGATTTACTGAAGAAAATTCCTAGATTCTAGTTGTGAAATGCAGATTTATACAACTCATTTTGTTCCACGATGCAGTCACTCCAGCTTTTTGGCCATAAAGCAAGCTCTGAAGTACATTAACCTGTGCTTTCCATTGGTGCAACTTAAAATCCTGAGGTGATAGTCAAAAGCCAAGTAGGTGCCCAACGGCAGTGGTCAAGCCAAAATAAATGAAGTCTGTGAAAGATGTACCAAAAGAAGCGCCAGTGACCCAACTGTAACCTTTCAAAACCTCACAAGAATGTTATTTAGATACAAAGCTTTTCTTCCGCAAAGGTATGTGAAAAGCTTCAAGGTAAATATGCCTGTCATGAAACTAAAACATTTGCAAGAATTAATTAAATCCTTTTTAGTAACACAATGTAGAAATGGCTCTATTGTGAAAAGAGCTGGAGGGGGAGCCAGGCCATGTTCATGGCAGCAGATGGGGCGATCCGCTGAAACATGGCTATGTTGGTAAGCGTCCGCAGGTACCATACACTGTAAAATAGAAGTCGAAGGGGAACCCTGAATGTGTGCGTGGAGTATTTTTACTCCTTATACTTACCTTTAGCAGTATGGGGGAAGACCTGAGACATATTTACAGATAAAAGAGGACATCTAAGTCCAAACAGGATTTGTTCTGAGAACTTTGACCATTACTGAGTACCAGTCAATGAAAAAGCACCAAATAAAAATGATCTATTGTGATCTGTTGACCTTTAGTTTGACATAATCAGATATAAACCAGAAGCGTGGTGGAGGGAGGGAGGCAAGAAAAAGAGACAAAAACCCTAAAACCTTACCTCATATTCAGGATGTTATAGAAAAGGAGTCCTAGCAGGCATTTTCCTGGAACAACCTCCAAAAACTAGCTATTTTTTGGTTATGTGTAGTTGTTCATCTTCTGTACCACGCTCAACTAGCATCAGCATTCTTACAATCTTCTCCTTTCAATAAATGAACTTCCCTCCCGCCAAAGGAAAGATAATTTCATGCTTTGTTGTGTGTTAGACTAGGGCTGGGGAATGCACCAGGTGCCACAGGAATGTCAAGGATACTCGAGGGCTGCAGCAATGGTGCGATCGTTGCTGTCCTGCACGATCATAGCTCCTCTACAACAAGGACTTCAGTGTTTAACAACTGTGTATGGACACTGCCCTTCCTGCTGCTCAGCTTAGCTTTGTTGCATGTACTATCTCCTTTGCATCCGTATTACTTATGTTAAAAAAACCTATGTGAGTAAGGTGTGCACCAGTAGACAACTACACCTGGTGTGAAATTCTGATTCTAATACACTAAGGATTAAAAAAGAAATAGTAAGCAGTTAATTATGTGCTTGATGCAATGATGAAGTTCCCTTCCTTTTTCTGTCATTTTTTCCAAGGCTGCATTTCTTTTTTGCTAATGACATGATTTCCTAGTTTTAGATACTTCTTTCCAGCTCAAAGACAAACCAGTCCAGTGCTCCAATTATCTAAACAAGTAGACTTTAACAACATGAATGAAAATTAAATCCCATGACCCTTCTTGTGACTTGATCATACGGACACTAAACAGAGCATAGTCATCAGTGACAGAATTATTCCTGACCTCTTTGTGAACTTAATGTAGATTTTTTTTTTTTTAAATTAGCCTAGAAATACAAACCAACCCAAAGCTATCTATTAACTGTGTTTAGGTTGGGTTTTTTTCTGGACTAATACTTTGCTTTAAGAGGATTAGAGCAGTTGCTATAAAAATTGAAAGGCTCAATAGGGCTTCAAAATTCAAACCTCATTAAGGAATCTGTCACAGCCTGAAAATGATTTTTCAAGAACACATTTTGAAAGTTACCTTAGTGCATGATCAGACAACCAGCCAGCAGGGATAAACCAACTTACTAATATTAGTCAAAATTGGTAAGATCTCCGTACAGCTTTGGCTTTCCCCGCCCCCGTCTAAATTGGCCAGCTCCACTATACCAGCTTTCCTGGTAAATACAATCCAGTCTTTCCTCAGATTTTCCTTCCTCTGTGAAGCAGAATCTGACACCTAATAGTCAATAACAATTCTGTTTTAATGTTAAGAAAGAATTTTAATGTAATAGTGAATTATTTTCTTAGTAAGGAGGAGAAAAGAAAAAAAATCACATCCACGCAGTTTACAAGTCATAGTCTCCATTAACTGTGAACGCAAAGTTAAACGGGGACATTTTTGTTCATGTTATTTAGAAAATAACACTGAATTACAGCTGTAAATAGAACAATTTAAGGATTCTGATGTACCAGATGTACCATGAAATATTTCCATTTTGCTCTGATTCGGGTGACAAAATCTAAACTCAACACACATTAATTACAGAACATGAACTTCACGTTGAGTTACTTTTTGGCGCGCCTCCTCCCTCCCCTCCCTGGGTACTGTTTGTTTTCTGGCTTCATTTAACAAAGACCGAAGCCAAACTTTTGTAGTCATCTGTACCATTTGTACCTAACACAACGGGTTACCTCAATGAGCACATGTGAATAGGTCCCTTCTGAACAATTTCCAGCTGGGGACCATTGCAGCACTTTCCCTGCTCTGAGGTACTGAATGTAACGTGATCAAGTTTGCCAATTAGAGGCAAAACGCCAGTGAAGATAAAACAACTGAGACATTTCACAGGCATTAGCAAATCATGTTAAGGTCTGCTGGGCAAGTGAGCCACTCGCCATTTTCTGCTGTGAAGTTTAGACTCTTATTTGCAATAAAGATTCAGACTGTAGTGTCCGCATTATCCTGATTCATGATCTGAACAAGACCTACGGTGTCTCTCATATTACCCAATATAGGTAATACCACATGAGTGGAATAATCGCTGGGTATCAGAAATTTTTAACCATCTTTTTCTGTGCACCTCAGACATACCTTCCCTGAAATGGTTTCTGAAGCCTATTTCAGCAAACAGGATTGCACCTACCTATATAAAAAGGAAAAATAAAGATTTCTGACACACACACAGACACAAAACCACCCAACCAACCAAACACAAACCTGCACAACACCTTATGTCCGGTCCGTGTAGATTATAATCACCATATTAAGAAAAAGTTACTCATCAGTGGCAAGTTATTTCAGGATCAGAAACTTGAGTAAGCATCACAAATTTAAGCAGTTTAAGTCCAGCTTAAACTTTGAAGGGAGATTTGAACAAGTTAAAGCACAAAATCAGTCGTGCCTTTTTCCCCCCAGATGTCTTGCTTTTAGATGCCTCCTTTGAGAAGTGCAATATTAGATACTGAGATTCAGATATTAAGACTTGTGGAAAGAGCAGTGATAGTGTCTTATTAAGCTGTTAACCCGGTCATGCGGAAAATGGTCTCCAGATAAACAAAGGTGACAACAAAAGTGCGATCCACCCTTGTCTTCCTTAGCTTTTGTTAATAAGGTGTGACCTGATAACTTCAAAGCCTACTTAAGACCATGTAAATGCCAACATAACTAAATACAACAGTCTGTGGAACAAACATGAAACTAATCAAGGGACTTCTAAAAACCAGTCCCTTTCCTTCTCTATCCTAATTTTCATAATGAGTTCTTTGTCTACTTGCCGATGAAAAAAAGAAATTAGTAACTCAGTCTTTTATCTCTGCATTTTTCTCCATTTCAGATATCCTTTTCCTTGAAACAGAATTGCAACACAATACATCAGTATCAGCTAAGATAAGTTACCTGCTTCCTAACCAAAAGGCACCAAAGCGTTACTGAACAAAGCCAGTCTACACATTAGGTACGTGGAAGAAGCCGGGTATTTTACTTGTCAACCTAGCATCTCCAAATGAAGCAAAGTACGGGTCTTCCACGCTACTAATTAGAAGTTCTGTCATTTCAGGTACTAAAAATATTTCAACTTACCACTAATATGCATTGTTTAATCCTTTACCTTATCCATTCTGCCTGGACAGAAAAAGGAGACCCTCTCCGAAAGGCTCCAGTCATCTGAACATTCGTCCCCCTTCATTCACAGATCCCCTCTTTCTCCTCTGACTCTTTTTGTGCCCGAAGCAGATGGCACTTCCTGCCCTTCCCCTCCACCGAGGGACACTGACCTTTTCTTCCAGGTCTACATTCTAAAGACACTCGATCCCTGGTTTTCATCCCACACTGGTTCATATACGATGTGAAGCTACCAACTGGTAATATACTGCCAGCAGAAAATACGACCCACTACACTTGGTTAACTGAAGCCTATATGGTCTAACATAAGCTGATCCTGCTGAGGAGGGTGAAATACGACGACTTTCACATTTCCCTCCAAATTCCAGAACATTATGCTACTGTGAACACTGTCGTTGGAACAACATGTAAACCACTCTCAGCACTTCACAATTATTGAACATGTTATTACACTTCCATAAGCCTGGGGCACCCTGGCCTTAGCCGCCGCCTCTGTAGATTCAAGTAAACAGACGATTCATCATTTCTTGGTTTATGTTTACATAGTGTCACCAATCAATATTGACTATCTACCATCATCTGCAAAAGCAGTTGAAATAGCATCTGTACAAGAAACTAATCTACTCATGGATTGGGTTTTTTTGGGGTGTGTGTTTGTTTTTCTTTTTAAAGGCCAAATAATTAAGGAAGTTTTGCCACAAAAACTTTTACCGCTGACTATGTATCCTTTGCTGTTTCGAGCAATGGAAGAAAAACAAAACCACCCATATACAGTGTTTGTGAATCAAAGCTGGTGCCAGACGATAAGGCTTACAGGGCACAAGAAGAACTCAAAGCAAATGAAAACAACTTCTAGACTTTGTACTGCATGTTCCCTCTAAGCCAGATGCATGAAGCACACAGCATGGAAATAAGTTTTAAGTAATCTTTTAAAGTCTTTTTAAGCTCTTGGCACTGCCTGGTTCTCTAAGGACATCCCAAAAGGATAAATACACAATTATGACTTTAGTCCAAACATTCCATTGTGATTCTAGCATCAGAGAATGGTACATTTACAAATATTATTGACTGAGCAAAGTAGAACATTCCAAGATGGAATTTTAAGGGAGAAAGTGATGAAATTAAATATAGGTCAGTTGTAACTTCTGTGAAAACCTCACAATGAACTAGATTTAAATCAGAAATCACAGGGCTTATTCAGTTCTCATCTTTGCTTTGCAGTTGAACTCCCCATTCAACTCTAGCCCCAAACCACCACCTTTCAAAAAAACCACGAACACCACAAATCGATGACGTCCATATTTTTATCTCCCATAATCGGTTCTCAGAGACCAAAGCACAAATTTAAGTATGTTATTTCAGCAAAGTAGAAAAGAGTATTTAAAATTTATTTAAGTTAGAAAGTCTAACGTAAACTGTGAATGATGCCATCTTCAGTTCTGACACACACTCTTACATTTTCCAACACAGGAAAATCCCTCGTCATGATGATTAAAAGTCATTCCACACTTTCAACAGTAACTCCCCTAAATATTATTAACTGTCCATGTGAAAGAGCAGAGCTGCTTATCGCAGGTAACAAAGGCTGTACAGGTAAAGAAAGAACAGTGATTATCAATTTCTGAATGTGAGTTCTGTTAAATACATTCTTCCTTACAACCCTAAGCAGGAACATTGGGTTTGGAACTTCATTTTCCTCCCCTCTGCTACCTCGACGTTTGCCGCCTTTCCGATGTGCTACCAACAGACGCGATAGGCATCACAGCACAGACGGCTTGAAAGGAATAAACGTCTCAAATCAGTGCATACTGTGAACCTAACAGCAAAACCCTAATAAATATACGTACAGTATATATTAGCTGGAAAATACTGACACCCCCCTGCCCCGAAATATATATTCCTACATAGTACAAAATGTTTTACACAGAACATTATTTTTACAAGTTTTTAAAAAATACTAATAAGCTGTCTTTTTAGCATGAAATGATCTGTTTCTTTAGATATTATTTAAATACATTTAAAATAAAATGTTAACACATATTTATATATATTTAAAACAGTTAACATAAAACAGAGCTATAAACTATATAATAGACTCAAGTAGACTGATAGCATTAGAAACTAGAGGCTACTTTCTTTTGAGTTGTGTTTTTGTTTTTTTAAAAAACCCCACATCCACTCCCTTCCCTGCTGAACAGAAGTTTTGCAAGTACTGTTCAGCCAAGGGATTAAATACAATGGACTGTGTCTAAACATTTAATACGTATCTGTAAACTTAATCCCTTGTGGTTACTTGCCTTCTAGCAATATTGTTAAAAATCACCTTTATTTCCTACATCTCTGCAACCTGTTACAGGTATTTTAGAGGAAGCCAGTTTTTACACTGACTTCTGACAGTAAAATACAACAGTTCAAAACTGAGCATTTATTTCGCTATATGGAGGCAAAAATCTTCACAGTGTACATGTCATAGGCTAAGCAGACATATATACATGCTGCTAGGATTTGTTATGGTTAAAAAGAAGTTTTAGAACAGTTAGCCATTCTCAAATCTTGGTGTTGTTATTTTGAAAGTGTAAAAATAAAAAAAGACCTGCAGTATTCTTGGACAGACATAATGACTAGGTGCAGTGGGACAGATAAAGTTGTCTAGTAAATTCTTCAGCCTAAGTTTCCTTGCTTTTATTGCAATGTCTCAAGATCGATGTTTAATACATTTCTGCGCCTTACCATAAAAATAACTTTTAGAGCAGCTTCTTTACTAATCAATACATGCATTGCTATGGAATGGAAGCACTACGTATTTAATTTTACAAACTGGACATCAGTAAGCAGACAGACAACACAGCTTCCTCCTCTCACATCACCGTGGTCAGCTGTGCATTATACTGGGACTGAAAAATGAAATGCTTTAAGTAGTCGAAAAAATAGCAGGTGTTTATTTGTCAGATTTGAAAGTCCTAGCTATCTGAAGTTGTTCCACAAAATACTTTTACATAGCTTCTGTCAGTCTCTTAAGTACTCAGATATTTAAGCAGGAAAGTTTGTGAATTCCGTGAAATTTATACGCTATATACTTTTACACTTTCCTTTACACATTAGTACATACGCAGCTCAACTGTTAAATACAACCCTAAACAGAGAAGATGGTTCAGGCCGAGCCCAAAACGCATTTATAACCGAGTCAAATTGTAGAGAGAGAAATGTGTAATGGAACTATGAACAGAACTGACACGGTCTTAATTTAGAAAATACTAAATCAGCAAAATGCTATAATCAGCTTCTCATTTTAAGAGACACGTCAACTTTGACCCTCTCTAAATTACTGACAACCCAGAGGAGGCAAGGGCTTTTCCCATTGAACAAACACATGTTTCTTGAGATTCTGTGCAGCGTTCTCCGCCCCTATTTATGTCATATAACCAAAGTAAAGGAGCTTTAATTAGCTCACATCCCCTCGTTAACTACGCTTCCTAATGCATCCTGACAACGGCATGTTGGCTGGGTGATCTGTGAAGCCCCCTGATGCGCTGCCTGTATGGATGCCTGATTAGCCGGGTGTCCCAGGGGAGCCCCGCGGGTTTCATCTCCACAGATGCCTGAGGAGTTGGGTAGCTTCCCTCGAGGACCTCCTGGGAAGCTGCACCAGCAGGTGCCCGCTGGCAATAGTTTTGTGTTACAGGGTTGAATGAGTGATCCCTGCAGGAACCGCCGGCTGTTTTCACAGACACAGAAGGCAGTCAAAAGTCCACAGCATGAACTTGGAATGACCCCAATTGCAGAGTCACTGGCGGGTTCATCTGGAGGACAACTGCGCTTTATTAAACAACTAATACTCTTAACAGATAATGCCCTTCCCCCCAGCTTTAACTCTTACAAAGCTTGAAGGTCTTCCTGTTCGTTTATTTTTTGGGAATGGAATCATTTGCCCTCTTACACCCCGCTCCTGAAAAAAACCCTCTATATACTGAAAACCTGAGAAAAAGCCTGAGAGATCTAGCCCAGTTCCTTGAGTTAATACGCAACAACAATGTGTTCAGAAGGCGGCAGATTAAGTTTGCTGTTTAACATAATCTTTGTTCATTTTTATTTTCCTAGGGCATTTCCTTCTGGCAATACACCCCAGCAGTCAGTCTCTTTCCACCCAGTTTCATTTTCTGCCATGGTCACCTGTGACCGCATTTGGGATCTGAAAGAACCTCCTATTTAAAAACCCACAGGTTTTCTGTGTTCCATTGGATTTTTGAAGGAAACCTAACACAAACACGTTAATTCGGCCTGCCATCAACGCGTGCAGCGTAAATAGCGGACAACTCTTTGAGGGATGACACGTTCGGATCTGTTGAACTGATGCCAATCATCTATTGTTACGGCTTCAGAAGATACCTTGACCATCTCCCGTGGACACAAAAATAATTGTTTTCCCTCCTCAGGGATACATAGCCAAGGAATTTCAAGTTTAAATCGGTACTATTTAACATATTCTACACAACTGTATAACTTTATTATACAGTAGGGAGGTGTAGTTAGCCTTTTGTCAAGACTGAAGTTATTAATTTCAACCCCCAACCCCATTTTTTCTCCTTCAGATGCTAATTGTGATACATGGGATATACGTGCCTGTTTTCATGACATGCTAACCATTCAAAACCTGTAGGTTAAGATCAAATTTCATTTCTTCTCTATGATAAATGTTTATTTCTAATTTCACAGTTTGTGCTTTTGGCAACATTTTGCATACCACATTTTAAATTCTCCTTTTTTCACTTAATTCCCCAGTGAGTCAGCAAAACAAGAACATTGTATTTTATTTTGCAAGAAAATCAGCTGGTAAACCCCTTCAAAATAAAGCTCTAGAGCAGGTGTAAAACTTAAAGCTTTCTAACCCCCCTTTTTTTTTTGATTGTCAAGATGGTCACTTGCAGATTTCTTTATACAGCTACGGTCTCGCTGTTTGCAGCTGCTGCACTGTTGTAGGATTCTCATTGTCTACTGAATAATTTCTCCTGGAAAAGGCTCATCCAAAGCTACGACCGATGTGTCAGTTTGATTCTGACTGTGCACATTTAAGACATCAAGTCCAGATTAAAACGGTTGTTCCCATAGAAGACATCACCATTTTTGTTTGATCTTACCCATGCCCATTTGTCCACATAAAAATATGTTGTAGCCAAAGCAGGTTCACAAACACTTTGTGTAAGAAGCTTCATAAAAGAAAGGCTGAATTTAACCTGAAGCGCAAAGAAAACTTTCAACCAGGATGCTGGCCACACACATTTTATCCCATGGTACAAATGAAAAACAGGAAGAACAAAATAATACCTCAAACTTCTCAAAGACAATCCTTTATCCCAAAACCTCTTTCAAAGATACTGATCACAGATGCCACATGTTCTGCACATAAAGAGTGACACTTTCCATGGCTTCTGATTGTCACTAATTGGCCATAAAGGTTGCTGTCTTTTAAAACTGCTACGAAATGGGTAAATGGCCTCATCTGTAATGCTCCTCCCAGCACTGAAAATTTCTGCCTGGGAATTTCAATTACTTTCCATCTCATAATCTACACGTTTTCACACCGATTCTCACCGCTCAGCGCTTGAACCTGCACATGAACTGCTAATCTTTGAATGAAACGCAAGTTAAACTGAAGACGATCTGCAGTGCCACCTGGATGCATTATCTGAACAAGCCGCAGTAGCCCCTACACAATACTGGGGAAGACAGGAGGAGAAAAATCTTAAGATTACACTGAAGAAAACACAGGGAAAGCTACATTTGACCTGAACCGTATATAAATCACTTCTAGGAATAGAAGAAACTATTTATGGCAATTGCTGCTAAATCCCACAACTTCAATACCTAGACTACCCTTGTAAAGGACAACTGTCAGCTTTCCCAAAGTAAAACCCAAATTCAAATCTGTAAAGCTGCCCAGACAGGTGACTTATTCCAGCCTTCCTCATTTTTATCCAGTATGAGACTACCAGTAATCATACACATTCTGCTGTTAACAGTTAAACAGAAGAGTAGGGAGTCAAAAGAAAATTGTGAAAATATGGAATGGTAGGAAAACCAGTACCCAAATGCCACCGTGATCCTTCTACATTATCAGTTGACTATTTTGTTTAATACTCTCCTGCAGAAAACACCACCATGTACTTCTTTCTCAGGTTTCATATACAAAGGTTTCTATCAGAACTTCCCTGTCACCAAGATACGATTTTTTTTTTTGAGCTGCTTGAATTGCATTTTGAGCTAATATTCCTAGAACTACTGAATCACAGTGTCTCCAGATGCAAGAATGCCAGTTATTCTTGCTTCTGAATGGTATCAAATAAGAGTAGTTGGTTACATAAACTAAGAAACTTTAAACAAAAGGGAACCAACGGCTTTGACTGCTTTAGAAACATTTCCGTCTGTTCCTGGGTAGAACCTGCTTAAATTGTACCTACCTTCTGTGCTCTGCTATATCCACTTCTCATCTGATTTATTGCCAGTTTTGTTAAAGTTAACATGCGTACAAGTCAAACACTTGTTCATGATTTGTTTTTAAATAATCCCTTTATTACTTCCTCTTCATTTTCCATTCAGTTATCTTTACTTTTCTGTCACTGCCAACCACTTGAGATTCTGCTTTGATTTATCTTACAACAAGGGTTAAAACTCCTATTTCCCTTCATGTTGCTTTCATGCTTCTTTTCTACAAGTGCCTCCATGTCACACACTCACCTGGAGCAATATTCGTGTCCTTACTAGTCTTATAATTTTCTTACCTGCTTCCAATACCCTACTTATTCCTATCTCTGTTAAGCACAAACACCTCTGCCATCACTCTGAACTGAATTAAAATAAATACATGGAATGAAAGTCCAGGGCAGAAGTTCATTTGTGCCTCTTCCTCAGCCATAAAAGAAACAACCAACCACAATACAATTTGTTGCAACTCCTCTATAGGTAAGTTTTGGCATCTCAGGTGCCTGCTCCCAAGCCTAAGGAAGCCTGCCTCTCAGAACTCTGCAAGCTTCCAAACCTCACCTTTCCTTAAGAAGCCTAATTAAATTTCTCACTGTAAACTTCAAAGTTCGATATGAAAATTAAGCTCTTTCAAGAAGTTCATTAAATTTTTTTTGGGGGGGAGGAAGGGAGGGACACAACTACTATTTCCATCCTATATACCTATACATATATGTATCTCTCTCTCTCCAGAAACTAAGCCTAGCTGCAGAGTCATAACAACTACATTACTATGTGCTCGTAATTCATAAAAGGTAACAGAGTTCCTTGTAAGGGTTGAAAGAATCAGACAAATTAAATATGGTATTGACAAGCTGATTAATCTTTTCAATCCCTTACTACCAGGAATTTCACTATGTCAGCACAACACCTATTTGGCAGTAATAGATACAACCACGCTTAATTTTCCATTTGGAGAACACAAGCTACAGAACAGTTTTGTTCAGATGCTAATTCAGTGTTCAATATTCATTTCTAATTGAAACATCTCTGAAACAGGAATAATTTAGGATTTAGTACTATCATGCCTAACGGGGGAAATAAAAAAAAAAAGTGCGGATGCCAAGAATGCAAGACATTTCTAGGCATATGGCAACTATAGAAGTCTCCATTCAGAGGGAATGAAATTCCCTCAGGTGTCTATATTTAGGATCAAAGAACTTTTTAAAATACAGAACTTGGAGTCTCCAAGGGATAAAAACTACAAAACTGTCTGTAGTGAACTTTATTTAACCTAAGGGTTTGTGCCAACTTAAATACACTGCAGCTCTCCACTTGAAAGAAGGCATTACCCACTGCGTGTTCTGAAATGCATGGAAAAGCCATTACAGGGATAATCAACAGAACTATAAAATAGAAAAGCAATAAAATGACAAAACCAGATACAACTCAAATAGCTTACTTTTCAATTCAGTCAAGCAGTGTTACTTTTAAAGTGATGATTACAGTATTAAAGTTTGTTTATCTATCTACACACACCTTAAAAGCTAACTCATCTTAAAATCTAGGATGGATTTTTATTTAAGACACTTTAGAAGTCAGGTACTCAGAACAACCAAAATGGATATTTTTCCCAGCCATCAGTTTCTACGCAGAACACAGGCTCATCTGGTTTTGGCTGCATTAGTTACCAGCTCCACAGAATAAGCTGCACAGATGAGGACCTCTATGGCACAGCTGAATCGGGTGAAAATTTATGCAGTGAAAATGTACTTTAAAATACTTTCCCTACAGAGAGCACCAATAGCAAGATGAAAATGATCTATTGTTTCAGTCATGTTTTTCTTGAGTAACTGGAATTATTTTCTTCCCCACTTTTTTTCTTTACCAAAACTTCACATATCCTAGACACGATCATAAGGCAACATGGTAGAGAAGAACGGAGTAAAAGACAAAGTTCTATGCTGTACCATGTACATAACACGTCACAAACTGTACTTGAAATGTCAATTTTTTACCATATGGACATTCCTGGCTTAGTTTTCTAGCAGGTTTAGATGCCTAAAAGCAGTACAACATATAGGGAAGAATTCATCCTGATTACTTGAGCCTTTTTTACCGTTACCTTCTATGTAGCAGAATTAAGATCCATTCTTTGGAAGGGGGATTAATCAAGGAGTTCCATAATAACTATCAAGCCTTCCTAAAGGACGTAATTATTTCCTTGTTCTGAAAGGACAAATACATAATCCATATAAAAAGTTTTTAAAAGGGAACTGTGTGAGACTTGCATCACAGACATTTCAGATATATAAAGGAGAAAGAAAAAAAATACCTGGGAAGACAGATAAATAGTACATGGGGTGATTTTCAAAGGTATAAATGGGAAGCAGGCGCTCAGCTCCTGTTGAATTTTGAAAGGAGTTCAGCATCCAACTGCCCTTCTGCCTTTGAAAATCTTCCTTCACAAAACCCTTGGTTACAAATGACTCCAAAGTTCAAAGAATGACCTTGCCCTTGTGGGAAACGTAGGAAGGCTCGTGCCTTTTAAAGAAAGATTTATGAGACTGTTGCTGCAGATGTGACTGCAATGAGGAAACAACACTTTATAGAAAGGAAACTCTAAAGAAACATACTCTATTGGGCGGAGTGGATGGGTCACCAGAGACTGGAACCACGAGTAGAAAGTACGGACAAAAATACTCATTTGCACAGATGGATACCGCCTTACAGAAGCTCCGTAAG
>VYZW01026879.1:5502-19709 GCA_013401315.1 Balaeniceps rex
ACAACCTATTATGAGGAGCAGATGGCCTTTAAAGCCATTCAGTTTGGGCTCGTAGAACAGGAGCATGAAAACTCCTGCTGTGGAATCCTGCCCACAGTTCACACTACATCAAGAAAAGTCTCTCTCTCTTTCATACATTCAGTGGACTCCAAGCTTGAATGTTAATTTTCTGTAAAACTTCAAATAAATGAAAATGTCCACAAAAAGATCATAGCATATTAAGAGAGCTGCAAAGAATTCTCATGAGAAAACAACTGTTGTGTAACACAGAGCACTGTAAGCTGAGATGCATAGGATATATGCTGGCCTGACGGCNCCCTTGCCTGTACCATTAAGAAAAATCAAATCCTTTAGTCATTTCAGCCACTCTGTGTGGACTACTATTGCTTCCTCCTACTTGAATTTCTATAAGGCTATCAAAATCCATCTAGGTATGATTCAATCTTGCAGCATGCACTGACAATACTAGCCTTAAATTTACAAGCTTCTCCTTTCAAATCCAGAATCAGGAATATATGTATAATTTTTTTTAGTAAAATTGTTTGTAACGCACAGTTCTCTGAATACAGACGCTTCCAAGTGGCTCTACTTGGAACAAATGTGAAAGACAACTTTCAGAGCATGCTCTCTATAAGAGAAGCTACGTAGGCTTGCCATTCATTGTAAAAAAATAACATCTGAGGTCCCCATCCATGTCAATCAGCCAAGACAAAGCTTCCAGCCCTCTAATTAAGAGGCAGGAGCCTGGACATGCTGGAACCACCAGGTGTAGCTAGGGTTTTCAGAGCCCTTTTGACGGGCTGAAACTAGAGCATGTAAATCTGTGGTTGGTAAATAGGCTCTGAAAATCTGAGCTACCTACATAGCAAGGCAACCCAAGAGCAACAGATTTGGGCAACCCAAGAGCAACATCCCACAGGTTGATGTGTTCCTAGATCAGAACAGCAGTAACAGTGATTGCCCAGGCTGGACACGTTTGCTTCCATATGGCATCTCTATGTCTTTAAAAGACCTGCACATCTTTAGCGGATATAAATGCAAACAAGATACACAACTTCCATATATTTTTAGTCAGCTGTAACCTAGGTTCTTTTGAACTTAAATGTTGAAGTTAACTTTGTACTAGAATATGAATCAATTATAAAGATAGCAGGCCCAAATTTAAGATGTACAACTTGACTCCTTAAAAGTACTAACCAGATAGCAGGTATCTCAACACTCTGAGGGCACTGTTACCTCTCATTCCAGAAGTAACTGTAGATACATCCACTGGCCTGACAACCTATTATGAGGAGCAGATGGCCTTTAAAGCCATTCAGTTTGGGCTCGTAGAACAGGAGCATGAAAACTCCTGCTGTGGAATCCTGCCCACAGTTCACACTACATCAAGAAAAGTCTCTCTCTCTTTCATACATTCAGTGGACTCCAAGCTTGAATGTTAATTTTCTGTAAAACTTCAAATAAATGAAAATGTCCACAAAAAGATCATAGCATATTAAGAGAGCTGCAAAGANAGTCCAGTATCTGATATGTTAAATTACTTTAAAATAAAAAAAACCTTCCAGATTTGCCTTTGTTTGTTTGTTTTTAAACCATCCAGTGCCTTTAACTTCTGTTTCCAAAGAATACACTTGCCAAGTATCAAATGACTAGTGAAATGATCTCTTGGAAAGTGGGTTGCTTTAAACATGTCAGGTGATTTTCAAGAAAAACTTAACAGTAACTACACTGAACTTAAAATTCCTCAAACTTTTGGTATTTTTTAAAGCAAAGAAATGAATTACATCATGACATATGAAAACCACATGCCTGTTTTAAATTTTTATTTCTTAGATCACTTCTTTGTTTAAAATAATATCCTACTAATAAAATCTGAATTGCAAATATGTAATCAAGTCCATCTGGTTTTCTTACAACTTTGCAAACTAAAAGGAAAAGACATTTTCCTTTGTCCTCATAGGGTACTGCAATAAATACATTGGGAGCAGGCTGTAAAATTCTACCTGTTTATCAAAATTCCTTCTTGTTTGCCAAAAATGTGTGCTTACAATACAATACATACATGCACAGATCACACACTTTAAAGTGTTGTGATGAAATATTTCAGGTGCAGAAAAATGTAAATGCATAGTTTGTCTCTGATGCATTTTGTGGGCCAGATAGACAGAGACGCTTTCTACAAAAACCTTGGTCCTCACAGAGGAAGAAAGAAATATAGGTCAACCTCGGATCTGTAGAGCTTCAGTTGATTCCCCTCCCCAGTACAGGACTAATATTCTACTTCTTTTGAGTGAGGAAGACTTTCAACTGTGCTTATTTCATAGTTTTGCTGACTTTACTAGTGTTCTCATCAGTTCACATCAATTGAAGATAATTTTGCAGTGTACCTAATACCTAAAAAAAGACTTCACATTTTTAAAATGTGCTTATAATCTAGTTTTGCAGCCAGGATTATGGTTTATCCTAGTTTGGAAAATTTATGAAGGTTCTGGTTCTGGAATATTACTCTGGAATCACTAATTCAGATTAGGCCTCAAGTGGTTCCAACATTCTAATGTAGCAGAGTGTTTCTCTGATTTAAAATGCATATTTTGAAATAACGAAATCCACCTGGATATCCAAAAATAACTATTCTGGAATTATTATTTCAAAACAGCAATTCCAATTCCATGTGTTGGCAAGCCCTTCTGGACACATTAGCACCTAGTAATAGTTTAGACCACATTACTGGTTGTTAACTTGTATAATATCAGTATATAGGAATCATTATTCTACTATGTAATGATAGCCACAGTGTTTTATTCCCAGGAAAATGGGTTCATACTGAGTGCGAGAGTACTTCTGAGGAAGCAACATCTATAGCCAAGGAAAAATAAAGCAATGTAACAGCAGTTGAAATACTTAATCCAATAATCTTGCTGGAGTTCTAGGAATGAAATAAAGCACAACCATATTTGCAATTATTGTTTTCTTCTGTTAGTTAATCCAGTACCCCTCTTACTACTGTGCTGCTACAGTTATCTTTGGCGTATGTACAGATTGTGTAGCTGATGGTTAACAAAGAAGCCAAAACAAAAATGATGGAGTACAGAGAGAGAAAAGTCAGGATTACAGTAGAATAACTATGATAACATTACTTAGCAAAACAATCTTGTGACCCAATAATATTTGAAGCATATAATGTAAAAAACAATACTCAAAAATTTCCAAAAGTTGTTTTTTTATACCAGAGAAGTCACTATTTGCACAGCTTTTACCAGATGGCACTATTTATTTACTTAGACATAACATCATAGTAAGATTAGTTTTCAGGTCTCCTAAGTGTGTGAAACCTATCTTCCATGAGAAATACCAATTCTTGACCCTTGCTTGGTAAGATTTTGCAGGCTGATACAACCTTTCATTGCCCCTACTTTCAAAACTGATGCACTGAAAACTCCAGTACAAATTATCGCATCGACAAATTTGCCTCAGAGAAATCACTGCCATCCGAGGTTGCTTTTGAAGGCTACAGCTGCCAATAAAAGAAAGCCGACTGGTTCTTTGTTTCAGGGGACTGAATCTTTACCCCGCTGCTACAGATCTTACTCCTTATTACAGATGCTTAGAGCCTTCAAAGTAAATAGCAAACACTGCAACTTTAGGGATTTTAATAGTTATGTTCTCATGAGAATCATTCTATTTATTTTGCATTATAGTTAATTAGTGGCTATACAAAAGTCAGTTGTGCTTTATGCTTGGCCTACTGAACTCTGAAGAAGTACAGAGAGCTGGAGAATTCTTAGTGAAAATAATAGCTCCAGTGAATAATGTTTATGGTCTTCTGTAAAAGTTCGATAAACATGTGTGAATTGCAATACCCAGGTGATAATAACCTGGTCAAATCTTAAGGATTTTCCCCAAGGAGAGCTGTACTAAGGTAACTGCTCTGCTGTTACCTCCGGGAGCACGAAGACATCAGGGCTTTTTCAACTGTTTGTAAGAATTGACAAGGCCCAAACTATTTTTCCCTAGCTGACTCCTGAAAACAGCAGGATTATGACAGCATGTTCAAAACTATTCAGCCATGGCAGATGTCTGCAGGAGACCCCCTCCATGAAAACTGTCAATCCAGATAACTAACACGGGCAACTCATAAACAACAAAAACATGGCATAATGGAAAGTGCTGAGCAACCCAAACTACAGGTGTGACAACAGGCTCTGCCTCTGATATGGTCTGCTGTCACTGCAATAAATGCGCTGAACTGCACCAAAAAAAAAAAAATCAAATTTAGTCTCCAAATGTAAAACAATATTTTCAAGGGCCTTCGATAACAGTGCCTGTGGGAGCTGTGAGCTGGTAAAACAGGACTGCCCTGAATAAGAGGGAATGTCTGTCAAAGGCAACAGCGTGTCACAGAGGACTCCACCACAAGAAAGTGCTGGAGGAACAGATTTACAAGGAAATATGAATTAGGTGAATATGTACAGCATATCAGAGTGATAATTAAGAAGACATAATAAACTACAAATAAAAGCAATAACCACATGCTTTAGAGGCTGGTACGTGAGGATAAAACAAGGAATAATGAAATAAAAATAAAAAATAGACAATCTCAAGAAAATTATCTTGACATTGAGATATTAGTTTGTAGAACAGTCTGCTCAACAGAGGGACTGAAGTTGCATTGTCTGAAACCCTTGCAATAAACCTAAACAAAAAGATTAGAAAAGATGAGACGGTGAGAACTCTGCCATTGACACAAAAAGGCAGGATAGATGAGCTAGTACAACTTCAGCCTTTTGGCTTTTTTAAGGCTGTTATTTACACACAAGCATGTTCTATTTCTCAAAAATTACGTGAAGTAGATATTAAAGACTACACATGCCATTGATCTGGGGAAGAAACTCTAGTTATTATTGATGCAAGTTCAGAATATAGCCTTGGCACAGTTATACAGCCCTAAGTATGATAAATGTGAATAGATAAAATTAAAATAATCAAAAAAAAGAACGACAATGCCCCAAGGCATTTTCCTTACTTAAGTTTTACTCATTACTCTATTTACCCATTGCTATAGTAGAGAAGTACTAGTTGGCAACTTATAACAAGAATGTGAGCATTAAACCACCCAGCAACACAGTGACTAAGTTTCAGATGAAATTTATTGAAATTTATAGCCCCAAGTAAGGTACCTCCACTCTCTCCACCTGTAGAGAACCAAATATGCTTGAAATCCAGCATAACCCAAGAAAAAAATAGTCAAGCCAAAAGTAAGTGAGAGAAAGATTATGTCTGCGTTTTCCAAACGATCTGAGTCTCTAATGACAGATGACGAGGAGAAGCCTTATTTCATCTAGATCACAGCTGTAAATTCTCTCCTTTCTCACAGAACAGACCTAGAATTGCTGGTGAACTCTTTAACCAGGAAGAAAGCATGGATGGTAACCCCTTCTGGTGCAATGCATATTTAATTATTCCAAGCAAAGTGATACAACTACGAAAGATATGACTGAAAAAACCCACAAGTAGTAATTCTATCTCCTTTTAAGTAAGTCATTCCAGTGGAAGACGAGACTTCACATACCTCTGGGCAGAGGAATACATTATCATTTCAGCAGGGTTTGAGTCATTTAACTATTGTTCTGCTCAGTAAAATGGGAACGGCACTTTTTTTTTTTTTTAACCACTCTTAAAATCTAGTCAATGAGATCCTGCTGCTCAAAAAGGGAGAAGAATGGCTAGCCTGCAGCTGTGTATGGGGTCTATGATTTGAGACAGCGGTCCCACCCTGCAAGGGCAGAAGCATGTTTGGGCCCTGCAGCTGGGGTAGCACTGATGTGCCTCGGGAATTGTCCTGACAGAAGCACAGGTACCAGGGACCTTGTGGGACCTCCACACAGGCACCAGTTAAGCAGATGCTCTGGAAGTCTCACCTTTGGATTTTGAAGTTCACGCCTCACTAATAGCATAATAAGGCTCCAGCCTGGAAATGTTTCAAGCGGAGTGCAGACTTGGTGTAAATACGGGACACCCATATTATTGAGCTACCTGTGTTTACAGAGGCCCTAAGAAAACGCAGGATACCAGCCCAATCTCCCTTTCTGAAATAAACACATCTGCTTAAGAAAACATATTTAATGTCTTCTACAACCAGAACAACATAATCATGTCATATTCAAGAAAAGAGAGTATGTCATTATATTTTTTCCTTCTCCAGATATACACACATACCCCCTTCCCTCTCCCAAAATACAAGTCCTTCACCTAATGAAAAGGAGGAAACAAAACAAAAAGGGCTACAGGACCACCACACATCCTGTTTCAACTCGCTTAACCAAAGAAAGATGAAACTTGGTCCTATGTTGGCCCCTAAACCAACCAAAAGCCTGAGGCAGAGACTTGCCTATATATAACTTTTCCTTAAAGTGAGCTTTGCAGGATTTCCAATGGGGCTTTGAGTGTCCTATCACTACTATTTTAGTAGAAAATACCTAAAATACGCTACATAAGACAGCATAAACAAAAAGGGCTGGTAAAGAACTGTAATAAGGAGAATCCCCCCTTCCCTGGTCTACTCGAGTTTCCCAGGGCACAGCTTTTCCTTCATTCTTGTTCTCAACTCAGTAGCCTTTCACTGGCCTCCTGCATGGCACCAATCCCCACATAGAGCCAGGTCCCTCAGGAAAGTCCTTCCACTGTCTCCGATCCACAGCTCTACACCTGCGTCCGGCAGTCACCTCCCTGCTGTGACTGCGTGCGTGTTCCCTTTGACAGCCAGAAACGTCTCCACCTGCAAATGGTCGCTGCCTTTCACGGGAGGCATGATCTCTCCGTCTGCACGAATAACATCTCCATGATCCTGACTGCAGCAGCCAAGAAAGGCAACTAGCAGCCTTTCTCCCTCCTTTAATAGCCCAGCTTTTCAAAGGAATGTATATTAAACAAGCTGAAAGCAAAACAAGCTAAAAACCAACCAAATGCATCTGTCACAGTTCTCAAAAAGCTCATCACACTGGTTCAGAGTCTATCTGATGTAAAACAGAACAATTGTACTGAATTACTGGAACCAGACTTATATCAAAGGGAAGATATAGCTAATTATATGAAATTAACAATCTCTAATACCATATGTTTTGCAACCCAAACGTACTTTTAGATAACCTATAGAAAAAGTTGTATGCTGAACTTTAAATTCCTTAACTACCATAATACAGTCTAAAACCAAGTGATAATTTGTAATTTATTTTCCTTGTTTGATCAAACAACTGTTAGCTGCATAACACTTTCACCTAGTAGTATATTTACATTTATTATGGTTTCCTGATCCAGCACTACCTTTAAATAGCCACTTTTCCAACTAGTCTTAACTCTCAGTTCATCCAATCTGTTTTCTTTCTGAGCCCACAGAGATATTGTTTATTCGGTTATAATACAGCTTAAAAAATCCCAACTTAAATTTGTCCAAGTTTCAAGCTTTAAATATATTAAACCAGCAGCTATATTGCACATTATCAGATACTTGTTTTCTGTATGAACCATTTCTTACTGTTTTATTTCACAATTCAGGATCTGTATAATGACACTTAAATCAATATAATTCCTTGAGAGTCTCATCTAGTCCTAAAAACTTAGTAAAAGAAGTCAGAGTCACTTCTGATAAACAGTGTACATAGAAAGTGATTGCTGAGAGAGGTAATTAATTTGGATTCCTACTTAGTCATTTTTCCTTCCCATTTTCCACAAACCCCGCAAGCATTTTTCTCCAACCAAATCAAACTAGCTGATTCTTCATACCTGTATGTTTTGTAAAAGAGACATCTCTTCAGGGGGACCTTAATCACGTGTTCCTGAAGGCCCACAAAAAGGACACTCTGGCTGTGCAGGATCTGAAGGCTCCTGATGGGCTCTCGCTGACTTTTCGGCAAGAGTTCGATTTCCTCGAGCAGGCAGCTGCTTGAAGTCTGGTTCATTGGGGCAAGTACTTTCTTAATAGTGCCATAGTCTGCAAAGGCAAGAGGAAAATGAGTTACTAAAATTCATACTAGCAATTCTACCTACTTAGTGTCATTCAGTGAACAAATCTTCGTCCCATGCCAGATGTTTTCAATGAAGCCTCAGAATCTGGGAGTACTTTGACTGGAGTTTCCTAAATTGCTTATAGTACAGTGAGTGAAAAGAACTTGAAAACAGCCATTAAATTTTTCTGTGTGATATAATACAGTAAAAAATAATTTTGGTAGTGCAGAACAGGCTTCACAGCAGTAATCAATAGAAAACAAGCTTTCAAAGTCTGGCTATTATAAATGCACATTCACAGCAAGGGTTACTGATTTCAGATTACAAGATTGTACTACACTTTACTATGTTTAAAGCAGTTTAAAAAGCAATAAAGTCCATCATTGCCCCGGTCTGTTTTAAAATTCTATGTGTTGAAAACTATGGGGTTTAGATATGTATCGCATTCATTTAATAATGTACATATGCATTATTACTTGCAGGTCTTAATTGAGTCTAGGTGAATATAACAATAAAACGAGGCTGCGTCCCTTCTTACTTATCTGGATTTTGAACTCTGAAAAATCATATCTTTTAGCATTTGCTCTTCACGTCTATTCTTATTGTGATTTCTAAGCAAAGACAGTTAAGCATCACAAACCAGTGTCAGACGACTGATGAGATTTCTGATTCACTCATGCAAAGTTTTTAAATAATTTAAAAATACCAAAGAACATTTGTTCTGAACACAAAGGACCACATTCTCACACTGATAAATATTTTAGGTAGCTGTCTGACCAAAACTGCATTAGGGAATCTTCTATGTGCCAGCAATAGTAAATATTAAAGATCCAACACTGCAAACACATACTGAGATCAGCTCTTACTCACATGAAGTCTCGAAAGACTGTAACATCTCTTGTGAGTCAGTAAAAATTGAAAGTCAAATGTTTGGGACGCTCTGTTCTGCAGCCCAGTAAATATCGTTTTTGCCATCACTAGCACAAAGCCAGAGGCTTGGTGGAGAGCTGGCAGTGCAGGGTCTCATCATGGGTCTGGCCCTGCCTTGGCAAGAGCTGGTTTTAGCTGTAGTAGCAATTGCCTGGTGGCCACGTGCCTGTGGCCTCCCTGTGTTGGCTTCGCTCTGGGAGTGCCCGGGGCAGGGGGCTGGCACCCCTATGTAGTCACTGCGGGACAAACAGCCCCTCCGGGGTCACGGGGCTCGGGGAGGGCAGCGTGCCGCTCCCAGACTTTGCCTGGGAAGTGGTGAGGAACAGCAAGTAAGCAACCTTAAGAAAATACAAAAAAGTAGCCTCAAGCAGACTCCAAGACTGAGGAGGAGGTGGAGAAACCAAGATGCTAATTACTGTTAAAGTCTTCTCCCCCTTCCTGAGGAAGACTGAATAGTCAATCTTAAGACCTGGAGAAGTACTGGAAGGGGGGGTATAACACCAAATAACGGGGAGTTAGTAGGAAGTTTATATATAAGATTTTAACTGTATTATTAACAAAACTTTAATAAGTAGATAATATAGACTTAATTTTAATAGACAGTCAAAACTAATTAGATGAACCATAAATGCTTAGCTCAGTATATAAAGTGCATTCCCCTTTGTCCATAACAAGATTTTGAGTGTAACAGATGATGTTTGCATGTTAAAGTCTTCTGACTGACCTCTCTATTAATATAATCACTTCATATAACTGTTTACATTTTTCTCCTTCCTTGGTATAAACAAGCTTGTCAGGATTTACTGTATGTAAGAGTATTTGTTAGAAAAAAACTTTTATTAAATGACAATTTTAATTTTAATTAAAACTTAACCTTTTTGATAGAAAAAAATTCTAATTTGACTATCACTTTTTTCCAAACAACCTAAAGTAGAGTTATACTCAAAAATGAATTAAACCTTTGCCAAGAGTCAGTTTTGTCTCACAATTATGCGATAACCAGCTCAACCGAAGAAGGCAACAAGCAGTGTTTCCACTGATGATTGCTGGATGCAAAATCTCAACTATAATTACAGCAAGTTTCAAGGTCAAAATACGGTCTGAGAAGTGCCCATAAAAAAATCAGTCAGTCACTGAGTGAAAAAACAAATTATTTTTTGGAGTACAGAAGTCAGAAAAATGTACTAAGAGGAAGAAAAGAAGAAGCAGTGAGATCATTTTACACATGTAAATGAGTTGGTATCACTTTATAGATCAGTTAATACAACTCTATATCACTTGTCTAATTGGCAGCCAACAGATTCAGTATGATTCATGATACATCGCATTTGGCTTGCCATCTTTTTCCCGCATGAGACAAAAATCAGGTACATATTCAGCACATGCTTCTCATACAGACTAATATTTCTTCCTGCCACTGTGCCAGGTCTGGCATCTTCAAACTGCTGTCACCTCCTTAAAGATAAAAGAGAAGAAAAAAAACATGACTGGAGGCCTCCTTCCCCCATGCCTAGATACACATTTAATTTAGAAGTGCAGCTTTGGACAAGAGAGTATGATCAAACACAAATATTTTGTGTTTCTTTTCTCCTCAGTACATTTGTTTATTGTAGAGGGCAGAATTACAGGGCTTTTATGTTCAGGTCTATGACCTAGAGAATATGGTTACAGCAGCATACTACCCTAAGAACGAAATAAAATGTTCTCACTTTGAGAACTGCAGCACTAATGCCTTCCCCAGGATGGCTGTCATTGCCCTCGTTCTTCCTTCTTATCTTGGCATAGAGTCTCCATTCCTCCCATTTCCTTTTGCTTTCTTTTAGCATCTCCCAAATAATTCCTTTCTCATTTGTTGTCTAAGAGGATCAGCACTCATACAGAAATGTTGAAAGTCACAAATGACTGGGCTTTAAGTGAAGAAGCAGTGCCAGAGATCCCACAGATTATCAGGAAGAAACATTACCCTTCAAAGCAGCAATGTGGGTCATATGCAAGTTCAGTAAAAAGGAATAAAATGTTATCTCAGATCTACCGCTGCAACTTTGAGACAGACACAGATTGAATTGGCAGCTATGTTTCTAAGACTATGGTACATAGCAAGGGTATGTACCTATCAACCTCCTCAGACTATACTAGCATATCATACTGGCTTCCTTACAGTGGAAAATCATAGCCATTGCATCAATACTTTCAAAAGCCAGGTGCTTTGCTCCAGTGTTTCCAATTCTACTACAACGTGTGCAACACTATGCATCCAGCCTCCAGCAAAGATTGCAGATTTGCTAAAGAACTTCTAAAAGTCCCATCCTCAAGGTATTGTCTGTTCAGCCATTTTCACACCACAGCTGGAAAGCAAAATAAAGAGAGAAGTAAGGAAAGAAATGAGTCTTGAATACAGCACTGGGGCATGGAGGTTTTAAGACCTGTCAAAATCTTTCAAGTGAATATTTACTTTATAATGAAACAAACTGTCCACTTCTGCCAAGAAATAGCTAAGAAGAATAGTAAACACAGACCTTCCTAATGGAGGTAACTTTATTGCCATGGACACAGGGAAAGTTCCAGTTTCATCGCAAATGTCAAGGCTGAGACCAACAGATATTTAAGAATTCAAATGAATGGCATCTTCACATCCTGAGCATAAGCAAGACGTGCTGGAATAGATCCAGACACCTGACAGCCTTTGTTTAAGGATGACTGAGTATATACAGGAGTAGTAAAAGATAACGACATTGGCCAGACGGAGTAAATAATGTGCTTTGTCAGCTTGTACCACTATACTTTTAGAGAGACCTGCAAAACCAGCAACTGAACATTAGAAATCTAATCAATGTGAATGAAGATGAAGAGGAAAGAAAAATTCTAGTTGAACTATTACTATGTAGTGTGTAGGAGACGATGAAGAACTGAATGGAAAACCTGAGATGGAGTTGTAGAGAACAAGCTTGGAGGCAAAAGAGTCTGTAATGAACAAAACAATAATGGGACAAAATCAAAGGATGATCTCTAGAACTGAAAAGCAAAGTCCAAGATGTAAATGGTATAAAGCATAGCCAGCAGTGGAGAACACTGCAGGAGTGTGGCTGAAATCATTATAACATCCATGGTGACACCTGCAAAGGAAAACAGAAAATGAGCACTCAAAATAAATGGCAGATGCAACAAACTAATAAACCTGTAATTTCTTGAGTTTCCTAACAGGAATAAGAACACTCAAAGAAGCTGTAGCAACTTCTTGCTATGGAGAAGAATAAATATTTATACGAGCTATTATGTTTACAAAATATTGCTGCATTCTTCAAGCAAAAACATTCTTAACAAATCATCCAAAATGAGGCAGTATCAAAGTAAGTTCATCACACTTCTTTAAAAGAAAGGAAAAAACCTCTACCCATTCCTTTTTGGGAGGGAAACACTTTCAGTCTTAACTCTTGCCATATTTGACAGTCAAACAAAACCTAATTTAGTCTTCATTTTATTGTAGTTTAGCATAGTACCTTGGAGAGAGGGTTGGTCTCCAGAAAGCAACTGAACCAGCACCGCAACACAGAATCCAAGTCAACATTTTTCAGAGGAGGAGCCTACAGTATCATCTTTCAGTAATGTTGCAAAAAAAGTCACTGGTGCCTTCTAAACTATATGAGCTGCCAGCAAAAGAAACTTGTAATACTCTCAAATATATCCTCAGGCAGTTGTATGCCTATGTTTGTGACTTTACAAGTATTCCTATACTTTCTGAGCAGAATAAGGTGCCTTTACAGATCTGAAAGTCTCCTCACACATACCAAGAAAAACTCAAGGAACAGCAAAATTGACTGCAAATTATAAACTAAGTACAGTCAATGTAAATAAGGACCTATTTTGCAATTTCCGCACAAAATACTGTTTAGAAAAGCAAGGCGTCTTAAGCAGATGAAAGAATGTGGTCAATATGGAGGAAAGGGGCAGTCAACACAAGTCAGAAAATGGAAGCTAAAGCTATATTTGGTACTTCAACTGACATTTGTAATTGAACTTGAATAAGGTACTGCCTATGCAAGAAATACACTACTCTATGTATATTATAATATGTGAAAACAGACTCATTGACACCCTTAACAATCTGTCAAGATAATAATTAGTTTTTTTGTTTTAAAGAAAAGTTTAAAATTAATAGATGGATATTTGGGAGAATACATTTTAAAGTGTAGTTGAAATGAATACAAATTAAATATATTTTCAAGCGTAATTTGAAACAGACTTCGGAAAATTATATTCATTAACTATTTTGATTTTGTCAGTTATACACTGGTTTTGCATATTATTTGTTGTATACAAATTATTTTTCCAGTGGGAAAATAAAAGCATTCAGACAGCATTAAGACTGCTGAAATTAAAGAAAAAAAATCTGTTAATGTTAAATATCTTGTAAATATCCATATGTGTATATAAACAGTGTTTACATTCATCATATAACATTTTTATTAATTAAACACCATAGAAACAGAAAAAAATAGGGTATTAGGGTTGTCTTCAAGGCAGAGGTCTTTCAGAAGAATAAATTGAAATACCAAACATGAAATTGATGTACAGAATGTATAATAGTACAAAATCAAAGGAAGTGCAAGGTGATTGATAAACATCCTGTCACTGCAAAAAAATGTATCATTTGCTTTCCTCCACCACGGGAACTGAAAGAAAGCCCTACCACAAAGCAGAACAGGCATTTGGTTAACAGCAGAAAATTATTCCAATGACAGAAAGTATTAGGTTGCATAAGGGCTTAAGTGCGCTCAACACAGAAAAAAGACACAGGAACAGCTAAGGCAGCAGCTGGTTGAGCCTACAAAGGGAAAGTCCAGGACTTATGATTTAGCAATCTGTGTAACATCAAAAAAGATGCATATGGTACACAGAATATGAGAGGATTTAAAACCTGCTCTTTTTTGCCCTTCCTGAAAATAACTTTAAAATTAGTTAAATCATCAGTAGAATATGGATAATTAAAGCCTTTGCTATAATCATGTTTTCCCATATGGGGGCAGGGTACAATTTGGTTTAAAGCAAGGGCATATTTAGAAGATAAGATAATATAAACATTCTCTGTAACTTAATTTATATTTTACCTCCAGGTTTCTCAGATATGTATTTATACTTGATTTACAGGAATAGGTTTTTAACCATACTACAGCCTAAAGGACAAAGTGAAAGACCGAGCTTCAACTGTTCTGCTTTAAAAACTAAAAATATATTATGCGTAAATCATAGAATCATAGAATTGTTTAGGTTGGAAAAGA
>VYZW01026881.1:4326-16891 GCA_013401315.1 Balaeniceps rex
TGAAGTATCACACACATACACACACACTTATACTCATGTCTTGTTTGAGGTATGGAGCAAAAACAATCTTGAAAGGCACTGCTAAAGAAAATTGTTACCCTTTAGTAAGTTCTTGTGGCTAGGAGCTGGGGGTGAGGTGAGTGCTGAATTCATTAATAGACATCCATATTGCTAATGAAGTGCAGGGGGGAGGTTAAGGCACCAAGATAAGGACATGAGCAGCTAGTTGTTATGTATGTAACAGCTATGCCTCATGGTATTCATAGCTATGAGATGGACATTCAGACCACAACTCCAGTGCCCAAGGATGGTTGATGCTAATACCTCACCTGTGCAGGCAGGAACAGTTGTACTCTGTCTGGCCAATTAGTTCAGGTACAGCACAGTGTTAACAGAGGTATATGGAGTTGTTTGGAGCTAACCTTAATTCAGCTAGGGTAGAACGGAAGGGAGAGGCATTCGATTCTGTATGCAGTCATCTCCTATGAGATTCATAAAACCAGCCATGCTGAGGGGAGATTTGCCCAAACAAATCGGTAGGAAATACTAAGGTCCGGCCAAAGTTCTACCCTTCTGGCTGGAAAACTGTGAAGCTAAGGCCCAGGCACTGCCTTTTTCCTTCTCTAAGCTCTGCTGTTGGGGGGTGACAGGAGAACAGTAGTGTTGGAATGGTGACAGTGTCCTAAACAAGATTTCTCAGAATTTATCCATTAGGGTATTTCAACTCTTCAGGCATTCAGCTCCATTTCCAGGCATACCTCTCTGTCCACTGCCACCCAGATGCCTTGCCAGTGTACATGTGCACTTAAGTCCTGATCCCACCAGGTTCCTCAGGACCTCAGCCTATGTCCCAAAGGGATTGTCTAATCAAACTCTGTGTTAGTCTTTCCTAATTCAATCATTTTTTTCAGCACTCACCTTAAAACATGTCTTGGATGTAGGTGTGTCTGCATACTCAGTAGCTTAATGTTAAGGCACTCCTCAGGTATGCAGGAGATAAATTTCAGACTTGATTTGATTTGGAGGAGAAACTTGGATCTATATCTCCCATAATCCAGATGAATTTGCAAAGTACCAGATTATTAAATATTTTTGCGATGAACCGTTCTCTTTTTAAAGAGATGTTCCCCTTTATTCAATATAAGATATGTTACTACCCTTTTCTCCTATATATCCCAAGAGATTTTTCTTCCTGGCTACAGAATAGGGGGGTCTCTCTTTCTCCCTCTGTTCATGGCTGTGAGGCAAGGGACAATCCTTAAATCTTTCACAATCTCAATAGTGGTGAGGTAGATGTTTTGCCATTCAGCTCCACATCTTGCATGCTTCCATAGTCTTTCCTGTCCAATGGAGTCCAATTACTTCTCTCCCAAATTACGGTGGTTGAAGCTTTTTTTGGTATTCTTGCTGGCTGTTTGGCCATTTTTTTCACATGCTTCTTCAAGTTCCAGTTGTCTGTTAGTTTAGAATCCTTTTACAAACTTCCAGCATTTGCTTGTGTTTGTTTAATGTAACAAAATTATTATAAGTCACACCTTTCATTTCATAATCTGCAAAGTAAATTATCCTGCTTGAAGGTAATAATGTAGTGCTTCATTTAACACCATAACGATGTTAAATTAAAAGCAGCTCTGAAAGAGCTGACTTTTGAAAGAAAAAAAGCCATCCAATCTAACGATAACAAGGAAACCATGTAGAGCAGAATGACATTTTCACTTAGAAATGGTATTACTATTTCTGTAATAGTATTTTCTTATGAAAGCTACTTCATTTTTATTTTCTATTTTTTAAAAAATGTAACAACTTACTAACAAGTCTTTTAAAGTTTCATATAACAGTCCTGTAGATTGGCTTAACGTGAAGTGTTTACTCCATAAGGTACTCAGTCAGAAATTCATTTAAAGCATGTGCCTGTCTCTGTGTTCCTAAGTAATCCATTTCAAATATGAACATTCAAATGTTAAATTTAAACACACACTTAGGTGGCTAGCTGAATCAAGGCCTAAAAAGAATATTGATATTGTAGTCAGAGTAACTCAGCATTGATCTACTTCATTTTAGGAGAGTTTGGTGAAGTGTGCAGTGGGCGTCTAAAGCTTCCTGGTAAGAGAGATGTTGCAGTAGCCATAAAAACTCTGAAAGTTGGCTACACTGAAAAGCAAAGGAGAGATTTCCTGTGTGAAGCAAGCATCATGGGACAGTTTGACCACCCCAACGTTGTTCACTTAGAAGGGGTTGTTACCAGAGGTAAGCAGGGCTCGATATGTCAGTCAAATTACAACATAATGGCAGAAATTACTTTAGCTTATTCATGGTCAAAGATTCAAATTATAAACAGGCTGCACACTCCTAATAGATTTTCTCCTGATGCGTAACTAAGTAAAACAACACTTACTTTATGCTACAACCTGAGGAAAAAATTAAGATGCACACATGATTAAAACATGAAGTACTTTGAAATATATTATTTTTCTAGTTTCATTTAGCCTCAAAGACCATGCAGAGAAATAAGGTTTCTTATGTCCTTTCATATTATCTGAAGTGTCATTATTCCAGAGTCCTGTTCACGCAGCAGGAGTTAGGAGAACACACAGACATTTTGATTTGTATGGTTTAATTTTGTGAATCATGACCACGTTCCATGCAGACATTTAAGAACTTATTAGAGCTCAGTAACAGTGCTGGAGGCCTCAGAAATGTTCATTGTCTCAATGATTCACTCCTTCAAAGGAATAACACGTGTTTTATCAAAAAAAGGCACTCCATTTTTGTTACAGTTTCTCAAACAAAATCTGTCTTCTTTTCTTTCAGGGAAACCGGTCATGATTGTAATAGAATACATGGAAAATGGGGCCTTAGATGCATTTCTTAGGGTGAGTACCAAAATGAAAACATATATAAACATATTTTAAGTGACATATATATTATATTATATATTGTCACTTTTAAAAATATGGTTTTAAACATGTGCGCATATATGTGTATACATGCATGTTATTCATATAATTAAAATGGTTTTCAGGCTGAAATGGAGCTTGAAAAATACTAGCAGTTTTCTACGTTATTTCAGCAAAATCAGATCAGAAATGAGAGGATCAGACAGGATCACATAGGAACATTCTAGGAATTTAAGTGATTTAATGTGGCATAGCCATGGTGGGTTTTATTATTGCCACCAGCTGAAGTTAAAACCACTGATACCTGAAGCCCAATTTTCTGCCTTTGGGAGCAGAATTTTATTGTGTCAGCATGGTGGAAATCAGCATACAAGAATCCCTAAATGAACTATGGTCGTGTTCAAGAGAACAAAGAAAAAAGAAATACAAGTTCACAACAATTTAGCATTTTTTGAGTGTGTGTTCTGAACTGGCCAGTTCTGACTCCTTACCAGGTGCACAAGACAGTGTGAAATGATGTATAAACACTCTATAGAGAAGAGAAAGATTATGTTTGTTTGATAAACTCCAAGCTATGAGTAAAATTGTCAGTAGCTGGGGTTCCAAAATGAGATAGTTCTTATTTTCTTGATACAAATAATTATGCTGAGAGATGAAGAGGCAAACTATAGAGCTGTGCATCAGGTAATCTCTCTTGGAAGAGGCTTGCCATGACTTAGCCAGAAATTTATAGTGATTAGCAAGTTTTGTTACTTCTAGTACATTAACTACTCACACATTTCTTAACTGGATGTGCTGCTTTATCTCTGAAGAAAATAAAACTTGTGTTTGAAGTGAGTTTCTTTGCCCCAGGACGAATTGCCACAGAAGTAGCAAATAAGTCGAGAGCTAAAGTTGTAAAACTAATTCTTATTTTTCTTCTCAGCTATACTAACAAGAATTGCTGCTCCTTTCTTCCCTCCAGAAACATGATGGGCAATTTACAGTCATTCAGCTAGTGGGAATGTTGAGAGGAATTGCTGCTGGAATGAGATATTTGGCCGATATGGGATATGTACACAGGGATCTTGCAGCACGCAATATTCTTGTCAACAGCAACCTTGTTTGTAAAGTGTCAGACTTTGGCCTTTCCAGAGTTATAGAGGATGATCCAGAGGCTGTCTACACTACTACCGTAAGAGAAATCGATGGGTTTTAGTAGTTTTGAGATGTGATTATTAAGAAGAAGCATATCTTTCAGAGAGTATAGATAAAAGAAATACATTAATTGCTTGAGAAATGTTAACCAGTCAAAAGGAAAAGAGTCTCTGCAGAAATCTGGCTCTAATTAGGGACTGATATTTTTGTAAGAACATCCATTTTTATTTGGTAAAGTTCTAAAAATTTTACACAGTATCTTCATTATTCCCTTCCTCATGATTTTCTGTTTGAACAAATACCGAAGTCTTACCCATAAAAATTTTAATCATCTCATTTACTATGAGTCAATTAAAATATTTGTAGGCTATTACTATTTTTCAGACTAGATTTTATCTCACCAAAAAGTTGACTAGCTTGAGGCTAGACTGTGACAAAGCTCAACTCCTGTATTTTCCCTTGCTCCTTGCTTTTGGGTGGGACGCTATTCTTAAATAAGCATTCATCAGGCACACTATGCTCTTTATTCTTTTGTTGAACCAGCTCCACTTTCCCACCCGTGGAGCCTTGCTGTACCTATTTTCTCATGCTGAGGGAAGGAGGGGCCCCTGGAATCTGCTCCAACAGGCGCAGGGATCCGGTAAACCACACCGACGTTCACGGCTGTCACTCCTGCCACTGGGCTCTAAGTGGGATCCTTGTTTAAAAATGTCAGACTGAGATTTCGGAGGAGCCATATGACAAGTCAATGGGATTTATATGCACAGGATGGGATTCCCCTCACCTAGCTTCAGCCAGCCAGGAGTTAAATGACTAGCGTAAATCTAAGCAGTCCCTTAAAATCAATGGAGAGATAAGCACTTCCAGAGAAATGCATCCAACTTAGCTTAGACAGGTGTCTAAGTTTCTATGGTCCAAGTGTTTTAAGAGCCTAAACTTCCTCATAGTCCTTTGAAAGTTCTGCAATTGGTCAACTATAGTAGATGCATTTGATGTTGATGTGCTGCATTTGATGTTGATGGAAATAATTATAAATGCACTCTACAGAAAATTATATGGAAATTTTGTGGAGAAAAAAGAAAACTTTCCTCTTTTCTTTCTTTTTCACAGGGTGGAAAAATTCCAGTAAGATGGACAGCTCCAGAAGCCATCCAGTATCGCAAATTTACATCAGCCAGTGATGTGTGGAGCTATGGAATTGTTATGTGGGAAGTAATGTCTTATGGAGAACGGCCTTACTGGGACATGTCAAATCAAGATGTAGGTTATATTTTGTCTGTTTGTGAGTGTGAGTGTGTGTGTTAGGAAAACAAAAATTACATATTGTAAACACATACATATGTGTTTCACTACACATGCATAAAATGTTGGTTTAGAAATAAAATTTATCAAAATACTGTAGGGTTCTCACAAAATGAAAAAGTTACAGAGCTTTCACTTTTTACCTAAATCTCTAAATCACTCTTCTGCCATGTGGATGTTGTAGGTTTCTGTCCTGAGTATCAAGTAAAATTAGAACATCAAAACCAGTAATATGTGCTCTTCACTTTATTACACTTAAGCATAGAAGGAATTAATTTTTTTCCAATAAAAAATAATTCTGAGGTTTCTGACCTCAGAGCAATGATTAATCAGTTGAAAAAAGTTGTTAGAAATCTGAGTGGCAGTTAATGACCTACTTTGGCTTTTTCAAGTTAATTATGCTGATTTAACAATACCCTTGTGTCGTGGTTTAGCCCCAGTCGGCAACTAAGCACCACGCAGCCGCTCGCTCACCCTCCCCCTCCCCGGTGGGATGGGGGAGAGAATCGGAAGGGCAAGAGTAAGAAAACCCACGGGTTGAGATAAGAACAGTTTAATAATTGAAATAAAATAATAATAATAGTAATAATAATAATAATGATAATAATAATAATAATAATGAAAAGGAGAACGAGAGAGACAAACAAAACCCAGGGAAAAGAAAACAAGTGATGCAACCGCTCACCACCTGCCGACCGACACCCAGCCAGTCCCCAAGCAGCGATCGCTGCCCCCCGGCTAACTCCCCTCGGTTTATATACTGAGCATGACGTCATATGGTATGGAATAGCCCTTTGGTCAATTTGGATCAACTATCTTGGGCTGTGCCCCCTCCCAACTTCTTGTGCACCTGGCAGAGCATGGGAAGCTGAAAAAGAAAGTCCTTGACTAGTCTAAGCACTACTTAGCAACAACTAAAACATCAGTGTGTTATCAGCATTCTTCTCATACTGAATCCAAAACACAGCACTATGCCAGCTACTAGGAAGAAAAGTAACTCTAACTCAGCTGAAACCAGGACACCTTGTTTGCATAAAATATGACCCAGAGCAACAGGTCAGCAGTAATAGAACAGATGGGTGTTAATCTTGATTTCTGACAAGAGTGTCTATTAATATAGAAAGTACACAGGAAAAAGCCATGCAGGTGAGAAAGATGTCAGAAAGAGTCTCATTTAAAGTTCTTCAGGTCAGGGGCTTGAGTGTTTTTTTTATTATTATTTTATTTTTTGATTGAATGATTGACATCAAAGTTGAAAAAAAAAGATGAAAGTGTAAATGATGAGTCAGTTTGGCACAGTGCAAAGTTGTTAATATTTGACAGGTCTCAGTGTCAAAGATTTCATGGACTGTCAAAATATGGGCAAACAAGTCCTTGGGGCAGAGAAAAAGAAATATTTACATTCCCTAGACACCCAGTAGAGTTTCATTTCTTTTGACACCTTCCTTCTGTACTAGATTCAAACATAAAAGAAGTCTGACAGGAATATAAGATGCCTCAAAGGCAAACCTTACCTATCTTTCAGGGAACAATAAGGCAAAACTTTTGAATAGGGGAGAAATTTTGGTATCTTCATGCTTCTTGTTGGATTCTGAAAAGTATTCCCTCTATTGAAAAGTGCAAGTAAAGCGCATGAATGAACCTTTTTCATAAAACAGCTAATTACCACTTCTTGCAGTTTCACCTCTTTTTAGCATCTTACATATTAATCTTCAATAGCACATAGTTTAAAAGATGCATCAATTGCTTGGTAAAATAATTTCAAATATTCTTGTATGCTGCGATCTTCAAGAGTGTCCCGAAACATACCTCCCAAAACATATACACGTTCTACCAATCCCATAAATAAACCTATGATGCAAAAATTTAGAATCATCTTATGATTAGTTATTTATCCTCCTTCACAGTTACCAATGGGAGTATTTAACTGGAATGAAAAATGCTAAATGTGTCTCTTCTAATTTTGCATATACACTCAGGCATTTTCTATATCTTAAGTGTATCATTTTGCCTAAAACTGGATGTGGGGTGTAGTCATAGATCAGATCTCCTAAAAAATTTGTCTCCCTGACTTTGGATCTTTAGATAGCGTTTCTTTAATTCCGCCCCTCTTCCTTTAAGTCATTATTTTAGATTGATGGAGGATACAAATTTGTGTTGTGATCTCTTTTTAAGCAAAAGTCCTCCTTTTAGCAGTCACCTGGAACTAGGGTGCACCAGAAGAACACTCGTCCTACAAGCCCCCTGCAGAGGCACAGCAGGCTGAGCACAGATGATACACAGAGTCCCCCCAACTTCTCAGAGCAGTGGGCTCCCCTCAGCTTAATCCTTGCTGGTAACAGTAGCCCTCAAACTGCTGCACTTTACCCTATTCCCATATTAGACTGCTGGTGTTTGCTAGTTCTTGCTCTCACTCAGTTACTGACCCTAGTACAGATTAGTTCTTCAGAAAGGGCAAGAGCTTAGGCTTACATATTTTTTCTTTGCTGTATTCCTGGGGTTTTTACCATTATTATGATTATTAATTTGTATTATTGTTATATACCCAGAAGCAGAGTGATAACATTACATTGTACAGTTACCTGTATTTAATACTTCTTTGTTGGCAACCAGTATATACAGTGAACAGACCTGGCCCTCTTCTAATCTGCTTTACATCCTCAGATAGACTGATTACGATAAAAGCATACTTGACTCTTAACAATATTCTCTTTTTCTCTTTTTGCAGCAAAAGCAGAATTTGAAAAACTAATTGTGGGAAGTGTAAATAATATAAATTGGTTCTATTAGTAAGAACTCCAGCTGTGTTCTCTTTGTAGCTTTGATTGTTTAAAAAAATAATAATTTCCTGCATCTATTTCTTTATCTGATATTTGGAACCCCGCCCCCACCTTTCTTAGAAGAGTAGACACTTGTAGTACCCTTCAAAGTGCCTGAGTTTTGTATAAACTTTTTCTTTTTTTAAAAAAAGAAACTTTACTTATCAATATTTTAGAATTTTTTTCGATGTTTTGGATATTAAAAATAATATCATCTTGATTCCCACCCCTCTTCAGGTTTCTCTGCAGATCGTAGTGAACGTGGAAAAGTCCTGTTCATAATCCTTTCATTCATGTTTTCACTATCCCTTGCACTCTTGGATATAGTCTTATCTGGATGGTTTGCCAGTTCTAAGAGTCTCAGATATTTTGGTGGTTGTGTTACTGTTGGTATTATCTGCTTTTTCATTCCTCATTGATTGTCTCTGCATTCTGACCTCTTAAGCAACTGCTTCGTTTGTAGTAAATCATATGTAGCATGCACAAAGGGTTTAATGCCTTTTACCTTTTAGAAGATCAGAAATTTCTGCATTACTTTTCATAACACACCAGTGCCCTACACACACTGTAGCTTATTTTTCACTTTTATTCCACTGCTACTTCTAAGTGTAAGGAGCTGTTCTTTTGTTTTTCCTATTAATACGGACCTAAAATACCTTAAATTTTAGTTTTAAAGTTTTCTTTCCTAGATAGTATTTTTCTCCCATTTTCCCTGTTCTTCTGCAGAAATTCTCTCTCCCCACCCTGTCTGACAGATAACTTTACTGTCTCTAAAAGGTCACCACACTCATTCTTCAAGGTGTGGATGCTACTGCAGGAATTGAATATTTCTCAGTCATTTTTTAGTTGTAGGACAGTACTGTCATTCTAAATGTACAGATAGAAAGCTGAGGCCCAGGGAGATGAGGCAACTTCCCTGAGGTCAGAAGGACATTCTGTGACACAAACCTGCAGTAAGTGCTCTACCACTGGACTATGCCGTCTCTTTTCACAAAACTTCTCTTCTGCAAAAGGTTTTGATACACTCATGGATTTCAGCCAGCTTTTTTGAAGGTCATTTTGTATTCTTTGCACTTCTGTCTACTTTGCACTCTGCTGCTTTTGCATTTTTTCATACAACCTATGGAATATTTTCTATCTGAGGTTATTATTTTCACTAAACCCTGGATATTCACCAACTTTATTTATCATACCAGATCCACTTCCTAGGGCTACATCCAGAACAGCTTCTGATCTTGCTTTTTGTACAAACCGAGGGAGAAGTCAGTCCTATGCATTACCCTTCAGAAACAAGCACCCTTCCTTAGCAATTCTAATACTGCTATGTCAGTCAACGTCAGTATACTTGAGATACTCCATGAATGGTGTTTTAGTCCTTTTTCACAAACCTTTCTTATCTGCCTTGCTTCCTGGTGTGCTTTCTTATCCTGCCCTCAAGCTTTAAAGCAGTTTCCTGTGATTTTACTTTACCCGTTTTTTTTACTTAAATCCAAATGGACTTGGCTAAGGAATTCAACGGGTGGGTGTAATTCTTGGTTCAGACATTTATGCTCTCCTGGTCATACCATCATCTAGCAGCATCTCTTATTAAATCTTACTTTCTGTTTAGGTGTTATATTAAAATACTATTCAGGCAGGTCTTCCTCTCTCATGTGGCACATTTCTGCTACTTTGTCATTAATGTAACATGGCTAGACATAGAATACAACTTTTTTCCCTAACAATTTCTGTCTGCTAAACATTTTTCTTGGATCCTTTTATAATCTCTTCAGGCTTTTTGTATTTTATATGTGCATGCACAGATCCCTATCCATTTTCAAGTCAGTTTCTTCTACCTCACACTCTTTCATAAAAGCCTTTGGGCAAGTAATAATGCTTTCTGAAATAACTCCATTTATCAATCTATCTGTTGCTCCCTTGGTGAATTTAATTGTTGTTCCCTGCTGCTCACTTGACTAGGTAATATAGCTATGTTCTGCAGATATAGAACAATATGCTTAATAAGCCCAAAGATAAAGTTGTGGAAATTATTTGAAAACATGAAGGCTAGTGTCAAAACAACAGGCTCATATTTTTCAACACTGATGGCAAATTTTAGTTTGTTGATTTTTTTTTCTTCTTTTATTTCTTGAACTGTGTAGCAATATATATTTCTTAAATATCCGTTGATGAAAAATGATTAACCATGTTGGCTATTAGGTTATAAAAGCAATCGAAGAAGGCTATCGTTTGCCAGCACCCATGGATTGCCCAGCAGGACTACACCAGCTGATGCTAGATTGTTGGCAGAAGGAACGTGGTGAAAGGCCAAAGTTTGAGCAGATAGTTGGTATTCTGGACAAAATGATTAGAAACCCAAACAGCTTGAAAACCCCACTGGGAACCTGTAGCAGGTAAGAAAAGCTTTAGTGTGTGTTCGTATGACAGTGCGCGTGGCTGGGTTCTGGATGTTCTGCTTGGTGGCTGGTTGCAGTTCGCACTCACTCCATGTGTCTCAGTTCCTTCTTCCTCCTGTCAACTGTTCTTCCCTTCCATCATCTGCCCTTCTTTTTACCATGCTGAACAAAGCCAAAAAGGACTTTCTTAAAAAATAACTAAAATAAAGAAAGTAAATATCATGGAACTAACACACTTCTCAGTAAACTACTGCCTGCTCGTCACTCTTTCCACACTCTCACCACTAGCAGTCTTTGTTTTCCTTGTTTCTTAAAATTATGAAGTCTGGAGGGCAATGATCATCATCTACTGTAGTTTTATATGATGCATCCCTTGCCCTAGGAACTGCTACAGTAGAAATAGTAATTAATAATACTCATGCTTGGCCAATGTACTTTGACATTGCTACACTCTAGATTTTTATCTTTCATTTTCTGGCTTTAACTCCTCTCAGTGACTGCATCTCATCGTGTTTCATGGTGTAGCTTTTAATGGCTTCTTCATAAATTTCAGGTGAATTATTTAATCGTGGTAATCTTTTCATCCACTAGCTAGATCACTGCACTAGGGAATCAACTGGCCTGTGTTCTGCTCCTGGTTCTTCTACTGACTGATTTGCTGTGTGACCTTAAGCAACTTACTTTGTGTCTCTGCTCTTTCCTTGTCTTTGTTTTGTCCCATCCAATTGAATAATGGGAACAGTTACTACTATATTTTCTCAGATGCTTAAAAGAATAGCATCTTTATTTTACTCAGCAACTTTAGTTGCAGCTGCTGTCATGCTAGGTAATAAGGTTGATTTTCTGTTGGTAATAGTTCATTAGGCTGATTTTGCTCACTACGACCTTTCATCTTTTACATGAATAAGCTTAGGAAATACATATTGTGAGCTACAGAGTAGTCAAGAACTATTCGCAGAATAATCTAAGCTGTGTAAAAAGGCCTATTACTTTCTACTCTTGACATTTTTAATACCCCAAACTTATTTGACTCTCACCTTGATAAATACTCCCTGATGTTTTACTCTCTTTGGAAACAACTTACTTTCCTTTTTCCTTCTCCGTAGACCAATTAGCCCTCTTCTGGACCAGAACACTCCCGATTTTACCACTTTCTGCTCCGTAGGAGAATGGTTACAAGCTATTAAGATGGAAAGATATAAGGATAATTTCACAGCAGCAGGCTACAACTCTCTTGAATCAGTTGCCAGGATGACTATTGAGTAAGTTAGTACTGGGCATGTTTAACTTGCATTTAGGGAATTTCTAGGTAAAATAATACATGATGTTCAACTCCAAAACTTTACCCTGAGTACAAACATGGTACTCCGGGTTAAGCTGCCTGGTTTAGCAGCTGATGATGTTGTACTAGAGCATCCTATGAAAGGGCAAATACCCTGCTACCTATGTGTGGCATCACTTTTTTCCCTGCTTTTGAGACCAATTGAAATAACACCAAGGGGCTAGAATTTGACGGAGAATGCGGCCCATTTCAAAATATATATGTGCAGGAAAAGAACCACTTTGCCTCCACTACATAATTGGTACCTTTTTCCAGACATGTACTAGGAAGATGTGGAATTTTCTTCTAATTGGCTGGGGGCTGTCTGTGTCCTGCAAGAAATTACTTTGCATCAGATAAAACTCTATAGAAGCAAAATAATNAACAAGTTTCTAAACAATATTCTCAAGTTTGCAACCCTACTCTTATCTGCCTGGTATCACTAGGGGTCTCAGCCTATAGCTTGGGAACTGTCATCAGAGCCCACAAGCTTCTACTAGGTCAGTAGCACTAGTAGCAGTGGAATTGAAAACAGCTGCTCCTCTTTCATTTGCATGATGGGTATGGGTCAATTTGCAAAGGGTTTCTCGAGGCATCTCTTTAGGAAGCAGAATATGATCCCCAAAATCTTGTATTTATACATAACTTTGTCTGAAAGCCACCCGAAGTATTTTACAAGAGAAGTGTCTCTTC
>VYZW01026884.1:1628-13669 GCA_013401315.1 Balaeniceps rex
GTATGAGATTAATGATTTTTAGGGGTTGTCCACTATAGCCACAAGAGCTACTTCTTATACAAAATGTGTGTCTGAGTCATAACTCTCCTCTGAGTTTTCCTGAATGATAATGATGATCTATTGGTCATTCCTGGGGTAGCTCATTTTTAGTGGACAACCATCCTGACCTTCAGCCGTGAGGGCAGATGTGACTGCCTCCAAGTAGAGTGGGTAGCTGACCATCTCACAAGGTCACAAGTGTACTTCCTTGGACCTCTTTCTCTTCCATATTTTAGTCATTGCTGCTTGAATAGATGCAAAGTTTCAGGTCCAGAGGTGAAATTCTTGCTCATAAACACGACAACTGAAGTGCCAGCTTTCAAGTCACTGAGGTATAGGCCATTTCCACTGGCAAAATTCCCCTGCATTCAGGTTCGGACCATCTGTGAGTCTTCTCTGGAGAGTAAATGTTAATTATTTCATTCTATCTGAAAAAATGATTCTTCAGTGAAACAAGACAAAAATTTAGTGCTTATTTCCTTCTAATTCTCAGAAATCAAATTAGTTTGTCCAGTTTGTATTTAGCTGTGAAAAGTTGCTTCCCTGGGGTGTGGGGAATACTTACATGTGAGCAAGAAACCAGAAGTAAGGTAACATGAAAAGAATGATAGCCAATCTCTCTTTATTTATATATTTACCACTATCATATTTTCTTAAAGGAATCTACTATTGGGAACTGAAAATGTGAAATGGCTTTTAAAACATTTTATCACTTCTGGTGCATCTGACAACCTGTCAATAGCTTGAAGCAACTTGCTATGCTTGCCTTTAGCAGTACTTGTTTAGATAAAAAATGAAAGAATCAAAATCTAGTTATTCATCCTGGGTGTCTTCTTCACACAAAAGTTTTTGCCTTATTCAGCTATCATTACTTGCAGGTGACATGCAGGAAATTAGTTTTCTGGAATGCTTAGAAGCAAATTCTTTTCTGTTCAAGCAATAATTTACATCCATGGAGTCACACCAGTCTCAGTTTTGTGACACTTAGGACTCCTAGATTGGTAATGAAAATGTTAGAAATGCAACAAAGGAATGTTTTAAAATCAATGAAATTTTAACTTCTAGTTTGCAAGGTGTTAAGTACCTTTCTGAAACTGACAGAAAGCAGTTGATTTGAACCTCTGGGCTCTCTAGCCTAGGTTGTGGTGTAACATTAGTGATGGATGTTGTCATCAAAACCACTGCTACCACAGTGGCAGGGCTGTAAACACTCTGCGATTTGTTCAGTGCTCCTCTTAAAAACATGATATGGAAAAGGGGAGATAAGTGCCATTACAGAAAAAAAAATCTTAATTTAAACCCCCATATGTTGGCCATATACTGTTTATTCTCTAAAGTTTAACAAAATGGTCATATTTAATATCTAATTTAATTTAATTCTTCCTTTCAGTACTTAAAGGGGGCCTGTAGGAAAGATGAGGACAATCTTTTTAGCAAGGCCTGTTGTGACAGGACAAGGGGNGTGCAGGATGCAGGTTATCCTAGACTGAGAGTAAAAGATGCAAGTTTTGAACTTTCCCAGAGATGTCTTGATACGTGTATCTTGATGATGTGATCAAAACTTCAAAAACTTGTGAACAAAGAGTACGTTGTATTTATTGCAAAATAAAAACACACATTTCTGTAACAGCGGATAAAACTGTGATCCCAGATAAATAATTATTTCTTTCCCTTTATACTTTCAGAAGAATGGAAACTACCATTGCAGTGCTTGAAATCTAATTTCTATTCAGCTTTTGTTCAGGGCCTGACATCTGCATGCATGTTTTGAACTGTGCTTTGTTTAGACTGAAGAGATGAGGTCAGAGAATTATGTGACTTGGAGGCATAAAGTGGGATGGATTAAAAAAAGGAATTACATATCCTTACTCTAGACAAAGCAACACTAAACTTTTCTTTAGATATTACTAAACCTTAATCCACAGACACTGTAATCATATTTCACAGCTATATAGTAGGCCACAACCATTGTTAAAAGACCCTTACTTTATTTCATTGAGTTTTTTTTGTTTTCAGTAAAGTTAACAACACCTAAGCTTTTTAGGAAGCCCTTTATTTGGAAGGGAGAAAGTTGAATTTCAGATCTTTTTGCAGTCTTAAAAGAGGAAAGAGCTGCCATCCTAAGTTACTTCTCCCAAAAAGTGACGAAAGTTTTGTTGCTGAGAAGGCAGCAATAAAAGAATGGGGGAGGAGGAATAGAAAGAAAAGACTAAGGTTGGCTTGGGAAATGTGCACTGTATTAACGTTTTCTACAGTTTCAGAAGTAGACCTTGATAGAAGACTGGTTTGATACCTCTCAACCATTTGCCTTTGCTTTAGAGCCCTGCTTCCAGGGTCTACAAGTGGCAAAACCTCTTGTAGGCTCTGTGGGCCAATTTTCCTCTGCCTCATTGAACTCCAATTTTAAAGAGAATAAAGGGCAAAACTGAGAAGAATAAAAAAGCTGTATCTTTAGAGAAAGAGCTCTCCGGGTTGTTTTTCCTCAAAAATTCTTTGCAGAGAAAAATATAACTAAAGTTGGCTCTAAAAGAAAATGTAAGCATTTAAAGGTTGCATGTATTCATAATTCACGTATTCATAGGATCATGGAGGTCAGCTAGTCCAACACCCCTGAGTGGGACTGTTGACTACTAGTATGTGATTTTAAAATAATCTCAGCCATCATATCAAACTTTTGCTCTTCACAGTTTGCAGGAATCCTCTGCAGCAGTAACGAAAGGGATACTAGAATAGATTTCTTAATGTAAGCACTCTCTTATAAAAGACACACACCATCTCTATGACAGTTCTAAGAAATTTTAATCACCAGTGGCAACGTTGGAAAGAGTGCTGCCTTAAAAATGAAGAACTTGTCAGCAAAGCTTGCAAGTGCATATTTTTTTTAATAACATATACTTTGTTTAAATCCTCTGTGCTAATGAATTTTCCAATTGGGGTGCCTATAAATTAGTTAAATTTTGATGTCTTCTCTACCTTCATTTTGAGGGTATACATTCCCTGCAATAAAGCTTCTGACTAAAGGTATACACACACACTCAGACATTTAATTGTTGGTGTATTTTTAGAACAAACACCCACAGCCACTTACATAAGTGACTTGCATCTCTGGAGAAGTGGTGCAGTGTCGTTATAGGGAACAGTGACAAGTAGAATGACATAACATGCACGACCTTAAAGGAATTAAGTATGTGTTATATTGTGTTACTGAATTAGCTTATGGATCACTGGGGGATTTTTTTTATTTTTTACTGTTTGCCTTGCTTTTCCTGAAAAAATATCAAAAGCTTATTATTTTCTTTAATAAATTAAACTGTTATTTTCCATTTGTAAACATGGGGGGGAGGGGAGAGAACTTTTAAGATCTCTTTTCAAATAATCCCATTTTAAATAAGCAATAAGATTCTAAAACTAAGCCCAAAACATGGTCTAATCCCAAGTTTGTGGTGGACAAAAAATAATTATTATCCAAAGGAACTGAAAATATTTTAGTTATTCCTAGGCTAAACTAGTTCTTTGGGTGCAAGGTTGTTATATCGGTTCAATTTTAACTGGAGGTTGTTTGAAGACTTCTTAAGACTAAAGATTAAGGTAAAAAATTTGTGGCCTTCTCACAATTTCTGAATGCTGAAGAGCATGGAAAGACAAGCTGAATATATGTGGACTACTTTGTGCAAATTCTGTCAGGACAATTCTAATGGTTCTTGCAAGGAAGACATAGGATAAAAAAAGATTAATACTACTTTTCTTCGAGAAAGAGTTTGTCCAAAAGATCAGCTCTAGTATTGATCTGTGTAGGAATATCTTGTAAAAGTATTATTTTCCTATTTTTTTACTGTGTTTTGGTTGTGAATTTTTGTTAGCAATGAGCAAGAAAGAAAATTCTGAAAAGAAACTGGGAAAATACTCATGTAGGCCTGTTCAGATAATTTTGACTACCCATCTTAATGACAGTATTTTGAAGCCAAACTTGACTCAGTTCTGTGAAGTAGACCATTGCTCTCTTCTCTTCCTGTTTCTGCCCATGGTCAGTGGGAATATTGCTCTCACTCCCTTTTGAGATGCAGATAAGTAAGTAGCAAACCCCTCATCTGCAAAAGGTGACTGGAAAAGCTTGATATAAATAAAACATGGAAACCATATAGTGAACAACTATGCTATTACTTTCTTAAAAGACTAAATTTAGAAAAAGAAAACCCCTAAAACCTCCTGTCTTCAATGCCTGTACCATTAAAAACTGGTTTTTAATGATGTTTCTGCAGACTTCAGAAACAAAGATAGGAGCATCAAGAAGATCTGCAAAATATTTTAAAACACTTCACACCAAAACAAGTATTGTTATAGAATGAAGTTTGCTAATGTTTAACAATAGGAGACTTCAGCTATGTATGTAGGATGGAAATAAAGAGAGTCCTCTATGGCATTGCACAGTATATCTCCTGGAACATATCCTGTGAGACAATTACTACTGCTAATATTTGTCAGTTGCTATGATGCTAATAACACAAGAATTGAGACTGTTCATAGTAGAAAAGAATTCCTGTCATATGCAACAATAAGAATAGCAGCAATAACAGAGGTAACAGTAGAGAAAAATAGAATTCTGTGAAAGTAAAACATTTTCCTTGTAAATACGGCTGATGTTCCATTATGAGTCAGCTCCATTTATGTAATATTTTATTCATTTATAAAGTCTTAGAGCTTAAATCCATCATAAACTGAGACTGAACTCATTTAAGGTTATTATTGAAAGATATTTAAAGTCCAGCAGGACACACTTAAGAAGACCTGAGGGAAAACAATAGGAAGCAGGGACTTGTTAATTTGAAAGACAGAGGAGCCGAAAGAGAAATTACACATCATGTGCAGTCTGAAAAGAATAGAGTTGGAACCTTTTAAAGAGAAATAGAACAAAAGGCTCCACCATCAAAAGGTAAGATGGTACAGCATCCACAGCTACTGAGTGTCACAGTGGCCGTCTTGCTGTGACCTGATGCTGTGAGTTCACTGGTGAATGCTGTATTGAACTACCATGTATGCACTTGAACAGATCTTCCTGCTGATAGATTCATTATAATATATGTTAAAAACACAAAAGCCTATAGAAGAATGTAATAAAACAAGTGATTTGGAGTCAAAGGCAAAAATCCATTCATGCAGATGTTAGCTGCAAGAATTAAAATCTCTGCTGGAACAAGGCTCATAAATTAAATCACAATAAAAGCTAGCTCTCCAAAGCATGATGGTTGTATATTAGCCACTGAGCACCTATGAAAAAAGAATTATGAGTGTGAAATGTCCCATACTTTTTTTCCTGCTGCTTCTCAGGAAGGATATTATTTCCATCCTAATGGGGCAGTACCATGAGGACAACAAGAAAAACTGTCAGACTTCAAACATGTCCTTTGATATTAGTAGTGTGACAGGTGGAGAAGGAGATCAAAAAGTAGCAAGCACCTACTGCATGGCTTTCTACGACTGAAGGAGGCACAGCTCAGTGACTTGCACATTTCCTCTCATTCATCTGTGTCCAACTCTTACCTATAAGATTTGATATGCAAGCTGAGTCATTTTAAGTGCAGGCTTTAAAACAAAAAGGGAGTATGTGTAGCAATTGTTGCTCTGCAGTGTTGGACTTAGATGTGTCTGTATAGTGGCAAGATTTTACTGACCACATAAAAAATGTTGCTTGGATTGATTTCTGAGATACTGGAAATATAACTGTGATTTTAGAGTCCTATTTATGATGTAAATACATCAATACATCTATTGGTGAATGACCAGAAAATATATTGGTTAACATGCAGAGACTGAAGTTTACCTACTGTTGTCAGTATGTATTGTCTAATATGTATAGATGATGTAAATAGGAACAACATCTCTCAAACTCTGAATCATTCAGTGAGGATGCCTGGGATTATGAGTGTTCATTTGTGTAATTCTACACTGAATGCTTTTTTCCTTCCTGTTTCTCCCCCACCCCCGCCCCACCCCCAAATCAGAAACTTTAATTCTAAGGTATTTAAAATCATTTGGGAATTTTCCCTATGACTTCATTATAAAACATATGGGTCAAGGAGACACACTTTCTGTGGACTCTTGATACGTAAGACAGTACATGTGGTGAGCCAGTCAACTGGCACCACATACATAAATTCCTACCGTGAGGAAGGTAAGAATTGGTCATAATACTTTGCTTATTCTGCTGTTCTAATACAAAAAATTACAATAAAGTTGTTAGTCCATTTTCTGACAGTCTCTGTATTTATCATACAGAATTTGGCAAATTTTTTTAGTTTATGATTCATATTATGTTCTTATTCAGAGTAACTATTAATAAAGATAATCATTCTATTAAACCTGCTAGGTATTTTCCATAAACTCTGCATGTTTTATTTTGTAACTATAGCTTTCTACCTACTTTTTGCATGGCAATATTGCTTAAGGAGAAAGCTGACTTGCTGTTGTTTAGTGAGTTTACTCATTGCTATATAATAAAGCTATATCTGTGTCCTGGTTTCAGCTGAGTTAGAGTTACTTTTCTTCCTAGTAGCTAGCATAGTGCTGTGTTTTGGATTTAGCATGAGAAGAATGCTGATAACACACTGATGTTTTAGTTGTTGCTAAGTAATGCTTAGACTAGTCAAGGACTTTCTTTTTCAGCTTCCCATGCTCTGCCAGGTGCACAAGAAGTTGGGAGGGGGCACAGCCCAAGATAGTTGATCCAAATCGACCAAAGGGCTATTCCATACCATATGACGTCATGCTCAGTATATAAACCGAGGGGAGTTACCCGGGAGGCAGCGATCGCTGCTCGGGGACTGGCTGGGTGTCGGTCGGCGGGTGGTGAGCGGTTGCATCACTTGTTTTCTTTTCCCTGGGTTTTGTTTGTCTCTCTCGTTCTCCTTTTCATTACAATTATTATTATTATTATTATCATTATTATTATTACTATTATTATTATTTTATTTCAATTATTAAACTGTTCTTATCTCAACCCGTGGGTTTTCTTACTCTTGCCCTTCCGATTCTCTCCCCCATCCCACCGGGGAGGGGGAGGGTGAGCGAGCGGCTGCGTGGTGCTTAGTTGCCGAGTGGGGCTAAACCACGACAATCTGTAACAAGTCTCCTACTTTTTAATTCTTACACTTAAACTCTCACTCACACTTTACAACTAAAATATGAGGATTAACCAGTTAATACTGCAAAACCAAATTTTGCTTCTGGTAGAGTTAATACTAATGAGCACACAACATTTCCTTCCCCCACCCCCCTCTTCACTTTTATGTTAGATTACGTATTACAATTACAGATCTTGTAGCTGAGACCATCTCAGCAGTTACGGGAAGTGAGTGACACAATTTTCTGCTGTTGACCTATCTGGACTTTTAATACTGCAAGTGAGAAAAGGGACTTGTGTTAGCTAGTGTTGAACCAATACGCTAGATGTTTGTACTCTGGATAGGGTGTCACAGGTAGTCCATTTGATTTGACCAGAAATGCTACAATATTTTATTTTTCTCTTCTTCTACCCACTCCTGCCATCATGTGGTCCCCAGAGCATAGAAAATCAAGACTTTTTCTATTTATATACAGCTGATGAGAGTATCAAAATAAATAGCATCAGCTGGGCAGACTAATAATTTTCTTCTGCGCATGGGAAATGATTGTAAAAAGACAGTCTTATCTCCTATAAGCTCTGGAAAGATGGTGATAATCAGTGGGATTGATGGGGGGGCAGTTGTTTTCGGGGGTTTTTTCCTCTGAGATAATATTAACTTGGTGGGATGACCATCTTTCCCTTAAGAAAGAAATTGGTGTTTCGTCTATGATGCCTTGGGTGTTACCGGTTTGGGTCTGAGCCAAAGCGTACTAAAGCACTGGCATGGCTTCTGTGGATTTAGCTGGATAAACTTCAGGTGAAACTCTGAAACACTTCCAGGGCAGACTTTTTTGAGACCTATCGCAGGTACAGAGCAGGGAATTCAGAGTGGTCTTTTGGACTTATGAAGTCTGGGTTTGGAGACCATCTGCTTTTCCTCTGCATTATTTCCCTGGGGTTGTAACAACATCAATTCTAATCCCCTGTAGTAACACATTTCCCCACAGAACATCCTGGCTGGGAATGTAACACACCAGCTGCATTTGAGTTCCTAGGGAAGATCTTTCATGCTAGTTTTCTTCAAGTAAAGGCTATCTTTATGTGTTAAAAATTTGCTGTTAAAACAAAAGCTGAATAGAACTGGTGTTGGTAGTTACAGGAGCTAAGGGCTATAGCTTTTTCTTCCAAATTCTCTTAGTTGTGTGTAAAAGTGTTTGTTTTCTCATCCTTTTCTTGCTTTGGATTATTTGTTTATTCAGTGCAATATTGATGCATTGTAATAGCAGATTGGTAACATCTTTAAGCAGAGATTTTCAGGAATATTGTAAAATAAGTAGCACAAGAGTGACAGAAAGCAGATCACTAATACAAATGAATGAAGTATTTGAAATATGTATCTTTCTGTCTGCATACATCTTCCTCTTAAACTCTTAAGACTCTCAAGTTGTTTTTTGGGTGTTTGGTTTGATTTTTGTTTTGTTTTTTTTTACTTTAAAAATTCCAGGTAGTTCTGTCTATGAGAACTGTAAAAAAATTTCACTGCAGTACTCAATTTTAGTATCCCTTTTATTTCTGCTGCAGAGGATTCTTGCTAACTCTGAGCTTTTAACTGTTTCCACTTACCATGAGCTGTTAATTCATCTTCCTCCCCTTCAATTAAGTTAAAAGTAAGATATAATTAAGGTCTTTGGGGGCACACTAACATCTGTTAAAACTATGATTCTTCGGCAGGAGGAGATTTAACCTATAAGTTACAGTAATGCAGGTGATCAAATATCAAAAAAATAGCATTGATATTAGACATCCTCTTGATCATTATTATTTGTAGGGTCCTGCTGCATTCATTTTGCAGAAGACCTTCTTTTCTATGTAAAATGAATTTCTCCATAAAATCTAGCAGACATGTCATAATACTTAAAGAAGAGTCAAAGCAGAATATGTAACTTCATAAAACAGGATACATTTAATTTGTAGGAAACCAACATGATCGATTCATACAACCTGTTACTTCAGAGGTTTATTGAATGATATGTCATGGATAAATGTCATTTTTGGAATCTATACTTTGTTCTGTAGTACAATGTATCAGAGGATGTTCGAAGGGCTTTTCTTCTACATTGACATTTATATATTGTTATGTTGTTTATATATATATATTTATATATTGTTTAGTCTCACTGTATTTAAACACGTTGCGTACACTTCATGCATGCGTGCATGCATGGGACTGTGACCAGGCATTTAATAGTGGCACCTAGGGATTATAGTTAGCTATAGATTACAGTTAGCTTTCACTCATATATATCAGTGTGGCTGGATTTTCTAGATATATGCTGAAATGACAAAATGTGTCCAAGCATAAAAGACTCTAACTTTCCTATTCTACTTTGAGGATCACTTGCTGTTAGAAATTATACACCTACATAAATATACAGTGGCACGTATATGCAGCTCACATTTTCATTCTTTGTGGAAAGTGCTTTAGACTTAGTGCTGTGCTCAGCTCTATTGAATCCCATGCAAAGCACACTGTTTCCACTTATTTTATCAATCAAAACAACAGCATCTTCAGGACTATGATACCTCTGCTAAGACAGGTTTCTGTCTGATAATGTAGAAAAAAGTATGGATAGATGTGGTAAAATGCTAGCTGATGTAAACCTAAAGAATAATTTTGGATTCTGAAGTTGAATTTGAGCCTGTAACCCTCTAAATTGGAGCTGTAAAAATGATTTGAGTTTTTGTCCCTCAGTAGTATAGAACAGATGTTTGCTATTACTGTTCTGTTTGGAAGCTCTGCTTCATTTTAAGGTATTCTGTTGCATGTTTTTGATTTTATAACATTTGTTTTCACAAATCCCTGCCTTCCTAAACATAAAATATTAGGGATCTGAGCAGAGAGATACCATCTTTCAGTGTAAGTGTGTTGTTTCAGATTGTGTGTAAAGGTCTGAATTTTGTTTTATAAAGACATAAATAAGAAATCTGTCTCAATAATTCTAACTTGTCTGTTTCTCAGCATTAAGTTCCCTTGCAGGTATGCTAAATGCCTTTAACTTTTTCAAGAACAAAGTGATGACTGTCTACTAAATATGTGTAAAAGATATTGCATTTCAACTTAATAAGCTCATCTATGGAAGAGTCAAAAATTAAGAAGCTTTACTGCATTGGTATTTCAATATATAGCTATATGATTAAAAACTAATGAAAGGAGTTATAACTTTTCTTCTGTAAATATTGTAAATTTGGGGTTAAACCATGACACATTGCAGAATATCAAACCATTATTTGTGGTTTGTCGTATTCAAGTGGACTATGTTTATTTGTAACTAATTAAAGCAAAACATTGTAAAAAGTGGGGAAAAAATGGTATTTCCACCAAAAAACCTTCAGATGAGTGAAGTAAGCTAGTTATTCTAGTTCAGTTTGAGAAGTTACTCAAATTTAATATTAAAGTATAATGAAATCATAACTTTCTCTGTTGGTATTTTTTCCTGATTACATGTAGAAAAGTACCTGTGGGAGGACATATGAACTTGGGTACAAATTCTGGCTACATAATTGTTCATAAGTATCTGCTACACATTCAGCTTAAGTGCAGTGAAATGCCTGAGATTTCTTGGGCATAATAATTTCTTTAAAAATATTACAAGTTCTGGGATTTTACTGCTGCATGCCTGCTAAAACTGCTAAAAATTTTTTGTCACCTACTCTGAGGCCAGACATGAAGCAAGCAGTATTAGTTTTCCTCCAAAAGAATCGCTGAAGTTAGTCATGCAAAAGATGAGTCAGAAATGCAAAAAGCCAAAAAATGGCTACTGGAACTGATTTTTTTAAATAACCATAGCATCCATTCAGATATGTGTTAAATTCTGCTGATCTGCAGACTGCTATGAAGATCAAGTGCATTATTTGTGTAGGCTGTCCTTCTGTCCTTGAATTGCCCTGCTGGCAGTTCAAAGCCAAGTAACAGTGGTGAGTTTTTAAGCTGTGGGTGCTCAAGGTTTGATAAAATTATATAACACTTTTCACAGGAATACAACATACAAATCTTTGCAGATATGTATCCCCCGCTCTTTTTTAAACACAGAAAAAAAAGACTTCAGATCCCATAGCTAAAGTGTTTATACACACAGTAGTTTAGTTAGTATAGGAATAGTTGGAAAATTACTATGATGTGATTTGATTTCACAGAACTCTCTAATAAGAAAATAAACCTTTTTATGGATTACATGTATAGTCTGTGACTATAACACCATAAATTATAGTATATTATAAACATCTATATGAATCTATAATGGTATGTTATGGCAGCAGAAAGATGACGTATATATACTATAACTGGGTGAATCGTCCCTAATCATCTCTCTCTAACCATCCTAATTCTCACTGACTGCAATCAAACCCACAAGGATTGATCTAATCTGAGATGAAACAGTTTGTAGCAGATGTTTCTATATTTCTTCTGTTCCTGACTTTAAATGCCAGCAGATTTGAAATCTGGAAATTAATAATAATAAAAATTGCTATCAGAAATTTTAGGATTTGAACTACGACACTAAAATGATGTAAGATCTAATTGTCTTCTATAACGTTGCAGAAGGTCATACGACAAGGTTTATAAACTAGAGGTTTAACCTTGCTTCCTAATTAGGATGATAAAATGAAGCTCAAGGGTACATGCAAGGTTATCATATATGAGGAATGTTTCCCTGTTGCATAGCCTTCATAACACACCTTCAGACAACATTTTTTATTAAAGGCATTACTAGTGATCTTTTTGGGATATATTTGTGGGTTTTTTTTAATCCTGGCTTTACAGTTGAAACAGCTTTGCTTTTATTGCAATTGCTTTTGGTAGATACTTCGGTAACGTTTGAAAAAAATATATTGAATAGGCAAA
>VYZW01026894.1:1307-21154 GCA_013401315.1 Balaeniceps rex
AAAAAAAAAAATCTTCTTTTCCGTAGAAGAATATTATTAAGTACTCTAAAACTATTCCTCCTCTAATTGAGGCCAAACCTAAGGTGGTCAGACTGCTGGAATGAATTCTTAGCCAGCTTGAATTTTTAAAGGTTCTAGAAATCACAGAATAGGATTTCTTATGTGTATGAGAGGTCAGAATGTATTAGGATGTTTTTCTAATGTTTAATTCCANTTTGAGAGTAATTTAGAGAGTAAAAAAACGCTAGAAAACTTGTCCTAGATAACAAGCCCAATCATGATTTTGCTTATGTAGGAGAACATTGTATGCAATGCATTTACAGTACCAATTTTTATATGTACTACATCATGCTCTAGCAAAAATACAGTAAATGAAAGCTTTATTTCTGTACACCCTTGGCTGAATACCTCTCAATGTGTATTTATATAATAGTTATACAACTATAAAGTAGTTTACAGCTGGTTTACAACAATTTACACTCTTAGGGAAGAAGTGATGTCACTGAAGTAGATGTAATAGAAAACATTAATATACTGTACAAGGCTTCTAGCCTTTGTCTTCAGAGAGCATCCACCCTCCCTGCCCCTCCAAGTGTCAGCTCTTTGTTCATCTGAGATGGATACTTGTCAAGATTTTCTGCTGATACAGTACCACCTAAAAATTATTTCGAATGACCCATAGTTACTACTTAGGTGTTGAAGAAAGGACAAATAAAAGAATATTGTTTTTCACTGGTGATTGGTAGTAATTTGAACCTGTAATTTCAGTAATGCTACAGTTTTACTAGTGGGGTAAGTGATTATGCCCTGGTAGAGTCTTCAGGAAGATATGTTTTTATTAGAGGAAGATCTGAAGAGGATTTTACATTATTTCACTGCTGGTTGTAAATTTTTATGGATAGACAGAAAATGCCTAGAGAAGCATTTTTAATATATTGATAATTTTCAGTATCTTCCCACAACTGCAATATCTGTTATGCCTTTTTAAAGGGCTGCTGAGTAAGTGTTTCTTAGTTTTCTGATTACAATTATATTTCAAGTAATGTCTAGCATAGGCTTTTTTGTACATTTTTTTCTTGTATGTTATTTTTGTAATAGTAGATTGCAGGTTTTGTAGCCTCACAGGTTATAAATTGTGAATTGAAACAAGCCTCAGTATCATAGCACACTAAGTGTGTGGTTTTGCGCTATTTTGACTTTTTAAAAGAAGTATGAATGTTCGTCTCATGCTGACACTCCACTTAGGCTTCCAAGGATCAACAGAGATTCCTGGAAAGATCAGAGTTGACCTCAAGATCAGCATCTTGAATTAATACGGGTCTATAATTAATGGCTGGCTGACATCCCACTTGCCATTAATAGGTTGCTAATAGCCTGCAAACAAAAGGCAAGTCAAGTTCTAAGGAGGTTCTTTTCCTTTAGGAAGTTAGACGGTATGGAATAAAAAAAAAATAGGAGCTGTAGTCTTCCTTTGCTGATGAAGAGCTAGAAAATATATATGAAATATTCCAAACCGCATACATTCAACTTGTTTAAATCTAGCATTATATTGTCTTTGTTGTCTCAGAGCATTTTTAGCATAGGTATGGATGTCAGTAACCCAAAACAGCAATTCCTGCCTTACATGGCTGTCAAAACCTGTATATTGTAGAAGAGTGACCTGACATTAATGCAAAGGGAGGTTGTATAGTCATATTTTTTTGTTGGTCTGCAATAAAATCCTGATTCAAAGGTCAGTTGAAATATTCCTGTTGATTTTGGTGGTCTTCTGTTTTTTTCCCTAGAAGAAGGAATTCCAAAAGATTTTAATTTGAGGCATGAGTGTCTGTGAAACGCTTTTTAACTGATGCATTCATTTGGTTTTGTTACTGGTTTGATCACAATGCAATAGTTGTATAGTAGGTAGGTTACAATGATTTATGTACGCTATATTTTATGTGTTCAAAAGTATGCTACCACTAATTTACAGATCAGAAAACTCAAATTTTTAAGTCTCTTTTAGTGGACATCATTCGTGTAGCAATAGAAGTGAGGTGTACTGGTTGTTTTGTACTTGCACAGCAGCTATTCCAAGTCATGTAAGAAGTCTTCTAGTTTCACAAATTTGTAGTAATTGTGAATATCAAGAACTAATGTGACTTAACTGTACTTTTTGAATAATATATAATTCAAGTTACAATAGTAAACAGTAGTATATTGAATATTCATAATACTTTTTAGTGTCTTTAAGTGTTTTGGGTCTTTTAAAATGTAGTAAGGAAGCTAACAGTAGATTTCCATGACTTGACAGAGTCAAAATGAGACAGTCATATCCAGTTCCCATCCATCTTGAATAGTGTCCCCAGGAGAGTCTGTGTTTGAAGATTCTGTTTTGACAATGCATAAGTCTCTATCCTTGTGAAAAGCACCTTCCAACAAATAATGATTATTTTCAACAATATTATGCCTTTCTTAATTTTGGTAGGTTTTGGCATGACTATTGTAAAGATGCCTTGCATGCTTTGTACAATTTATTAGTCAGTCTACCTTAAGTTTGGTGGCTGGGAGGTAATCTCAGCCTTGCTCTGTTTCTTGTGACTATATCCCAAAAACTGACTCAGATTCTGGTTCATTGGATTGTTGGGTTTTTTTGTTGGTTTGTTTGGTTTTTTTTACAAAAGAAAATTGAGGTAAGTCTTGAAATTCTGCATAATATTACTACTGGCTTGATCCATTGAATTGATTTTTCTTTGTAAGTCCTACATGAGGAATTCTAAATATTGAATCCTCAGTGGCTTTCTGTAAGACTGAATCCAGATTGCTTCAGACGGCTGTTTCACCAGCATCTCACACAACTGATGAGAAACAGCTTTTGGGTTTGATTTGGCTTTTTCAAGCCAGAGTTATTACAACATATGTGTGTTGTATCATTCAGAATGTTTATATAACAAAATGAAAGTGAGCTCCTCTGTGTTCTTAGATAAGCTTCCATTTCATTTCTCCCTAGATGATTATGATTGACAGAGCACAGTTTTTGTGGTTTATTTGTTGACTATAGCAGGCCTGACTTTTTCAGGTTAGAAGCTACCCTTTAGTTTTCAAATGGGTAGAGTACCACTTCATTTTCCTAAGAGAGACCACTGGATTTGCATCCATTAGCTTTATTGTATCTAATTGTCTGTAGCACAATGAAGCTAAAAATGTACCGAGAGGATGAAAATGCAGAGACTTGCGCTGGAGGAAGACAGTGTGTACCACAGGTGAATGAGCAAGAGTAATGAACGCTTCCAAGGGTTCAGTATTCTGGAGCAGTGTGTTTATCCCATCCATTTTAAGAAGGGAATATTTGTGCTCTCTTGGCTGAGTGAAAAGCCCGAGAAAAATTACGAAGACTCAGATCTGATATTGCTTCTGAACAGAGATGAAACATTTAATTTATCATGGTGTTTCCTTCAGCACGTTTCTGTGGGGACTTGCCCACTGCACACATAGATTGCAGGCAGACAAGTGCTTTGGCTGGGGATGTAGAGGTTAATCCCTATATACCTTCTTTTTCATGCACAAAGTCTGCCTCAGGGAGCTGTACGAGCAAAAGCTATGGCAGTTCAATCCATGCCATCTTCTTCGGTTTTGTCCTGCTTGCAGTCTTTTTGGATATCAAATAGAACAGAGTTCACACAGAAATCTGCTTCTGGTTTGAAAAATATCTTTTGTTTACAGCAGTATCTTCTGTATTTACAAAGGGTTACTGTTGGGACTGGTGGTTCCCAGAACAGAAGAAAATGGGTTACGTTACAGCAGGTGCCGGTTAGTTTTTTCTCACTGTGCATCCTTTTCTTAGCCCTTCTCTTCCTTTTAAAATTGTAAAGCAAACAGATTTTTAAAAGAAAAAAAGAAATGTGAAGGGAAAACAAAAAGGAGGATCTGTCTTACAGCATTCAGACAGAATTTGGGGATTACAACTTGTTCTGATAAATTTCAGCATATAGAAAACTGGCAAATAGTAAGACCCTCATCTGGAGGGACGGGAAGATTTATACAACCTCACCATAACATTAGAACTCTGCACTCTGTCTTTAATAGGTGCGTTCAGCTCAGTGAAGGATGAGCTACACCCTTCTCTGAAGGACAGGCGAGAACAAATACCTTTCTGCCCCATGAGATGCGTGTTTTCCACTGTGGGGAGGGAAATTGTTCTTGTCTCAAAGAATGTAGTTCATTAACCCTGTGCTCCATAGCGTCATGTCTTCATTTAACTGCCTAGTCTGGAAGTCAGCAGATATTTCAAAGGGAAAAAAACAGCAAAAAAGAAAGAAAGGGTTGTTATAGAAATGCCAAGAAAAGATGTGTGTGTGTGATTGGGGGAGAGGGATGGAATATCAAAAAATTGAACAAGTGAAGGCAAAAATACCAGTAGAGTTCACAAAGCTTTGTTTTGCTGCTTTTTCAGTTTCTTCTGTGGAAGATTTTCCTTTTACTTTCAGTTAAAGGGAAGAGTCAAAGATGGAGCAAATAAGCCATAAGTCCATTAATGTTTGTGTCAAACAGTCATATCAGGAAGAAAAACATAAGAAAAACAGCAAATCAAAGTTATTTGATTCTTTATTGAAGATATATTAAGATTGAAATAGGCAAATCAAGGCAGCAGAAGACTAAATAACCAGGCTAAGAGAGACTATATAAAATTGCATGACCTGTAACCCTTTCCTTTCTTTCATGTTAGTCTAGGAGTAGTATAACAAGTGAAATTATTTACTTCTGTCATTTCAGAAGTGAAAAGAGCAGCTGAGAGGTCTTTGAGTCTGAGTTCCAGCATGCTCAGACCAGTATTGAATTGACTCCAATAGAAACTTTTCTGGGGTTTTTTTGTTGTTGTTTTTTTTTTTTAATCTTTATTCCAATAGTGGGTACTTACTAGAGCTGTTCCCAGCTCTTCTTTCAGAGGTCTTTATTCAGTAATTCAAATTAAGAGTATTCAGCTGCTTATAACAATTCTTCTGTCTTTCTCTCCTGTATTTTCTTCCTGTCTTGTCCTACGGGACCATTCTGCTCCTGTCTCCCACACAAAGGCATCTGATTCCCTTTTGTGCTCAGTTGATGTGAATCAGCAAGAGTAATTTGATTCTTGTATTTACCTTCAGACAACAAAACACCAGCATTAAAACCCGTATATTGTTAAAGTCTAACTTAGTATTTTAAAACTGCCTTATCCGTTACATCTTTCAATCCCATTTCTTAGCTTATTTAATGTCCAAAACTGCTGTAGTAACTTTTCTCTGTTTCATATTAGATTTGTGTTGGAACTCTTGAATTTAAAATGTTTTCTAGAGAACAAAATCAGTAGCGAATTTTAATAATCTTGTGATGATACAAAATACTACAAACTTTTATGTTTTTTTCAGGAACCTTCTCAGTTGACCATTGCATTAAGTTATAACATATATTGCATTTTAAAGGCGTAAGACATGAGTGTCCCAATCTTTGAAAGCCAGTTGGATTAGAAAATCTTTACCATGGACAATTTTTGGCTCAGTATATTTTCCTGAAAATATGAAGGCATGTATTTCTTGGTGTGGTTAGGGTAACTTTCAAGTTTGTAGTTCATGTTTTATAGTTCTAAATATGCATTTTGATACTCTGTTTTTCTCTTGAATTCATAGTCTGTCTTAATTTCCTTTTTTTTTCCCCAAATTTTATATCTTAATTCTGCGTAATTGCTCTAGAAGATATATATAACATGTTTTTAATGTGCTATCAGAAAGGTTCATAAAAATGAGCGCTTGTCTGTACTTCAGTGTTATTTATTCCATTTTTGCCAAGTTCTGCTCTATAAACTCATGACTAATGATAAGTAAAACAGATAAGATAAGCAAAACAAAAATAGACCTTCTCTCCAATAAGACACGCTACATTATCCATTTAAACAACTTCTGTAATGAGTATCTGAAGAATGGTTCATGGAACATCAAAGGATTTAATGAACCACCCAAATAAATAAAACAATGAGGCATCCTCAAACTCCCAAATACAAAGTAGCTTTGTTACAGCAGATGTATATATCCAGGGTGGATACCAAAAAATTAAGAGCATGTGGTATTTTGTATTTTTATTGTAAACACCTGAAATAATGATGTGCCAGACAGTCCCCCACAATAACTTTTAGATTTGTTGTCTAGTTGCAGCTTAACTTGAGATAGGTGCAATTGTCAGAAAGACGATCAGTTCCCAGAAGTTTTGTTTAAATAGGTTTGATCCCAGGCTACATGTCTGCACCATCTCAGCGCTGGCCGTGAACGGAGGCAGCCGGACCCTGCCGAGGAGGGGCCTACACGGGCAGGAAAGAGAGGCTTGGGTGCAGCCAAAGAAAAGGCTGCTCCATAAGCATGGTTATGTTACTGAACGTTGCAGAGTCTGTGCTGGAGAGAACTATTCAGCTAGAGGATATCTGTCGTTCCTAAATTCTGCATTTATCATGCAATGTATTTCTTTAAACATCAAAAAAAGGAGTTGTTGTGCCTGTGTCAGTCAATGTTAGGCCTCAACAGGACAAATGGGAACCTTGACTCTTTTTCATTAGTTGTTTAACTAAAACAGATTAATTCAGCAAAGCATCTGCAGCTGGTGGATGTATTAGTGAAGAGTTCTCAGTGTTTGTGGTATCCTCTTGTTAAAAGCCATGTAGGTTCAAATGCTGGATTAGTTAGGCAGCAGTCTGGCTTCGCAGCATTTGTTTTGCTATGTGAGAAATGAAAGGTCTTATTGCTGAAAGCATGCTTTGGGCTGGAAAGGTGCTTGTCTGTTTCTTTAGGATTACAATTATTTGGATGTTTGAGCATTATATGCGTGCTAGTCCACAATTAATTTCTTGTTGGTGTCATTGAATGATTTTATATCTTGCTCACTGAAATGAATAGAGATTTATTTTTCAAAGTGTTTCCAAGACAGGCACAACTCTAATTGCAAAACAGCTTTATAAAATGATTGAATCTGGCCTAATCAGAATTTGTGCCGCCTCATACCTCACCGCTGAGACGGTGGCGCTACTGCTGTAAGCGTTCGGTGAATGCAGAGCAGCAGGCAGCATCTCTTCTCAGTGACTTTACAGACTGAGCAGATGAGAAAAAGAATAAATCAGAAAATATGGGTTAGGAGTAACAAGTTAGTATGCAAACATCAATTTTTGATGAGGATTTAAAGGCTGAATAATTTTCTTTTCAATATTTTGGATAGGGTTTAGGTAAGAAGGTTGTTAGTTAATAGAGAGACTGGAAGAGAGATCCAAAAAATCAAATAGGAAAAGGCTGAGGTCACCAGAAAATGACTGGGAAGTTTTCTGAGATCCCCCGGGTGAAACCAACTTTCATTAGTTCATTTCATAAACTAACTAGGAATGATAGTTTCAAGCAAGAACCCACGCTGTCATTGCTAACTTACATCCTAAGGAGGTCAACTTTCCTGTGGCATCATTTGGATGAAGCATAACTGCCAAGCACAGGCCCCCAGCTCGGTGCGGTGCAAGCTCACAGCCCAGCTGCACAGGCCAGTGCAGCTCCCACTGACTCTGCAGCTCTCGGTGAGGGCTTATGATCTCCTAAGTGTGTATTTTTTTCTAGCACTGTGGAAACAAGTGATAGTTTACTTTCTCTGTTTTGAAAAGTGATTTTTTTCCTCTTCATTGAGAGGGCTCTGTAGCTCTAGTTAAGATGCAAGGTTCTGCTTTGCCGGTTACATGAACTGTAATAGATGATTGTTGAAAACTGCTCTGTGTGTGTGCCCTTGCTGCAGATGATACCTGTAAATTAACGTGTGAAAACGGAGGAAAGTGCATTATAAATGAGAAGGGGGATCCACGATGTCACTGCTGGCCAAGTTACTCTGGTGAAAGGTGTGAAACCAACCATTGCTACAATTACTGCCAGAATGGAGGAACCTGCGGAGCCTCTCTCCTTGGTAAGTATTTCTGAGCAGCTGTATCTTACTATTATACCTGCCGCAATTTAAGTGTTTGAACTTATTCCTTGTTCGTGATATTTTTTTCTCTTTGTAACTTATTTGCTTTGTCCATACTTAAACTATGTGCAATATCATAGAATCATTTGGTTGGAAAAGACCTTTAAGATCATCAAGTCCAACCGTACCTGTCCACTACTAAACCATGTCCCTAAGCGCCTCGTCTGCCCGGCTTTTAAATACCTCCAGGGATGGGGACTCAACCACTTCCCTGGGCAGCCTGTTCCAGTGCTTGACAACCCTCTCCATGAAGAAGTTTTTCCTAATATCTAATCTAAACCTCCCCTGGCGCAACTTGAGGCCATTTCCTCTTGTCCTATCATTTGCTACTTGGGAGAAGAGATATAGCAATATATACAATACACATACTTTATAATCAATAGTGCTTTTCATTCACGTCTCTCGGTGTTTTAGCAGAATTAAGCTGCGTCCCACAAAAGGGAGCATGGAAGTAAGTATTCAGTATAAAGGCGCACATGTCGAGGTGTAGAAATGAAACTGTAAAGCGTAAGGTCCAGTCAAACTACATCTGGAAGAACCCCACATGTCTTGTGCTCTCTTTATCTCAGTTCTCCTTCTAAATTTTTAGGTGCATACACAGAGATATTTCCTTAAATTACAGAGTTGTGTGACCTCAATCTTTTACCTTTGTCTTGCTGGAATTCACAAAGTAGGCATTTTACTCATCCAATTCTCAGGAAGATTTGGTTGATCAGAATTCAGATCTTTTTTTTTTTCTTGAAGGAATTTGAAATCACATCTTTTATCTTCAGGGAGATTATCCTATGTGTCAAAACGCGGGTATTTGGCAGTTGATCTTTGTCCCTAACACGTAGGCTGTGGTAGATTGTATAATGCAAGTAGTGTTTGGGCTAGAGAGGGAAAGTGTGACAAGAAGTACTCTAAAATTTAGTAATTATGTGAGGAAGGAGAACTTGAATTCTATTTTCTGCTCCAAGGAATATTTAAATATTTGATTCAAAGTGGAACAGCTGGAGAAGAGTTTGCTGTCTCGTCTCTTCTCAGAAGACTATCACCTGCTGAAGATGGTGTGAATCATTTTCTCTTACCTGATGAAATGACCAAGACACTGGTCTCTGAAAGAAAAGTATAGTACCTGACTTTAGAAGAGGACTTTGTGACTGTTTAACACAAACAGAGCTCACTCCCTGTAATGCAGAATTATGTATCTTAGTCTCTGTGACAGAGGGGGCTTAGATCTCAGTGTTTTCCTCAGCACTCCTTACTAATTAACTTTAGTTTACATAGTTTAGTCATTTAGCTTTGCTTACTATGCTGGGTTCTCTGGAGCCTCCTTATTTACTGAGATGTGGTGGCAAAGATCCAAGTGAATGCAAATCTAGCAATTTGTTGTGTGTCCAACAGAGGATTTTTTTGGTTCTGAGTACTTGAGGGTTAATAACGTTGTTCATAGTTAACATCAGTAATAATGACTAAATATTAAAAAATAAGAATACTTGAAGTTGATGATTAATTATACTTGAAACTGCTTCTAACAGCTGATGGAACTACTGACACAAATGATAAGCAGAGATTTTTCTCAATGTAGTGAGATCAATACATGTTTAGTGAGGACATGCAAGTGAATGAAAGTAAGGCACGGGTGTTTTAAATGACGTGCAGAACTTCCTTGTCATCTGAAGAGAGGATGTTTACTCCCAGACTTTGCATGTCTGGCATTTAATTGATACTTTTGTGGGGTTAAAAGACTTCATAAAATTAATAACTCAGCTCCTAGAACTCAGTTCAGTACTGAATCCTGCAGAGACCCTGGGGTTTTATTTAATCCTTTTCTTTTGGCAGTAGCCACAGGGCTCGCTCACCTCCAGCAGCTCGTGTTTTCTTTGCCAGGCAGCTAACACTTGCTGTGCTCACACAGCTATGCTATTGCTGGGATTTTTTTTTTCCCCCCTGCTAAATCCAGCCTCTGAAATCTCTCAGCCTTGCTGAAATAATTAGTGTGGTAGGTTTGGTCACCAGTGAGTAAAGGAGAGATATGAGCAGATTCTACAATATACTTCTGCTAAATTGTTAATCATGGCCCCAGCTACTACAGAGGTCCTGGAGATGCAGGGATGAGCCTTATTCCTGCTTGGTCTCAAACAGGATAATGTGCCTGCACCAAAAATGCATCAGGAGAGCCAGCATGGATGTTGCCACAGTCCACACATCATTGTTTAATTGCCTGATTTTTGGGAATCCAGACCTTTAACTGCAACTAAAGTTTACTGTACCACACATGGCCAAAGTGTGCCAAGCCTTTATGAGCCAAGACCAACACAGAGCTGGTTCTGATGACTCTTACTGGGCATACCTGCTAATAGGAAAATTCTTCTGCTGTGCTGTGTCCACTTTCCCAGGTTCATCAAATTTTTAATAATCATATTTAAAGTTAGCCAGATTTCCTATCTGCCATTTCCAATTCGTGAGGGTAGCCATGCCTTGAAGCCTGTGCCATAATTCTCATGTGCTGGAGATGTGGAGAAATGACCATATATCTTTCTAAATCAAAGTGACTCCATCCAGCATTCCAGATAACATTTTCAAATTGATCTGCATCTCATCTTCCTTGCATGCCTAGCCCCTGGATCCTCTAAATCTCTCTTTCTTATCAGACCGTATTTCTTATCTATATCAGGCCATAAATAGTGTGTTACTGAAACAAACCTGCCTGTCAGTGAGATGTCCCCTATCCTAGTTCAATCTAATCCATCCTATGCTAAAGCCATTATGTATCTTACAGAGGGAAGCTAAACTGGGGGCCCCAAAAGCATTGAAAACTGTAATTAAAGTCAACAAAGCTTAATTCCTCAAGTGTTTTTGCAACAACCATTTTCTCTTTCCAGTCAAATATACCACTGTGCAAAGCATGTCATTCAGTCATTGCATCAGTGAGTGCACATTTAGCTTCAGGGGCTGCACGCACCATTCCTGGTTGGGACTGAGGATGTGAAATCCAGAGCAGAGCTGCGTTCACTCGCTTCCTTCTCGTTGTCTCAGCCGCCAAGGCAGAGTTGATCTACTTTGTCAGGTTTATATGAGAGTCATTAGTGTATATGTTACTTTATTCTTGCACGTTGCGACATGTAGGAATATAAAGGTTCTTTATTACCAGGAATTGCTCTGGTTTTCCTTAATGGTTGTAAAACTTAAGCATTATATTATGTGTAGATTTAAAATATTATGTCCTATCAGGTTGACCTGTCCACTAGCAATAGGTACACTGCACACTTTTTTTTTTTTGGTAGAGAATTCTCTCACATTTCTGGGAAGTATAAAATTACTATTTTAAAATAAAGTCAGCACAATTTCATCTTAACTTCTTCTACTGTGCTATTGCTGTCTGTGCATACCACGTCCTGTATTACAATGCTCACAAGCATTTCCTCAAAAAGCAGCATTTATACTTTTGACCCAATATACAATTGGCTCATCAAACTGTCCTGCTAAGCTGATGCAATCAAGTTGCACGTATTTTCCCAATTTCCTCTTTTTTTAAAAATTTATTTTTGTTCAAAATTATGAAGCTTTTTCCTCTGGAAGTTGCGGAAGCCATATGTGTGCAAATGCCAATCCAAATCCTATCCGCAAAATCTAAATGACCTGTGATAATTTCAGCTGGCTTGACTCTGTCTTTCTCAGAAGCTCCAATCGCCCTTATGAATTCTCGTATATTATCCAACTTAACCAGTTTTGATGCCGTCAATCTAACGAGTGTCATCCTACACGTATGCCCTTTGGAAAGCTTAGGGACTGCCAGCAAATGTAGCCTCACAGGGAGATGAGCTTCTTCTGCGGAGTCCCCGCTGCTGGGAGGCTTCCCTAGGGGTCAGGGAATTTCCTTATTCATGGCTTCTGGCTCAAAAAACAAGGAAAAGATATCCTGAAAACAAACCTTTCGTCATATTCTGACATAAATAAAATGACGCAGCATATGAAATACTCTTCTAGTGAACGTGTGTGTTCTAGTGACTGTGTAAATCCTGTTCTCTTTCACCACCTAATACATAATAGTAATGTGATAACTAATTAAGTAAATTGCAGAGTATTACTCATTTTTTAAAACATGATTGTGCTAATTCTTTGCTGGATGTGTTAAGTTGTAGAACCTCATTATCTGCACACAAATGTTAATTTGTTAAACAAATCCCACTGGCAATTCAGGGATTATTCACTGTTGGTTTACTTACTACTAAGCCTTTTGGCAAATTCCTATGTGAACATCATATAGCTAGAGATTGGGGCAGCTTTAATTAAAATTTATAAGTTTATGACAGTTGTATTGAACTACAATAATTGAACAAAGAAAATGTCATCAGTTAATTAAAAGTACACATCTGAGACATGTAATTAAAAGTTTGGGTATAATAATGAACACTTTCCAGTAAGCCAAATTAATGGGAATTTGGAAAAAAATTAAATGTTACCATAAAAATGCACTTCCTTTCTCCTTACAGTTTAAAGTAAAAATGTTGGAGCAATAATTTACTAAATGTCTTGAACACATTAACTAGATCTAACTAGTTCACAAAATTAGATAAATACATATTTGTACTATGCTTACAGTACAAAGAGAATGTCTAACCATATAGAATTGTGATGTTTCTATCAAAATGAGTAAAAAGTTATTATGTATTTCCACTACATGAGAACTGATGAAATATTCTCAAAAAATAATTATATATGAAGTAGATATTATTTTATATTCTGTTTTATAAGCGAAACAAGTTGATTTGGGGACACAATGGTGCGTACTGAAAACCTTGTCAGTGAAGAACCTGTTTACTTCCCTAATGTCATATCAGTCCCAGTAGTCTCCAAGGGGGATGCTACATCATCTTGTTGCCAGGACAGGCACTGTGGGAAGAGGAGAGGGGTGGTATTGTGGAGGGTTGACCCTGGCTGGATACCAAGTGCCCACCAAGCCGCTCTATCACTGCCCTTCTCAACTGGACAGGGGAGAGAAAATATAACGAAAGGCTCGTGGGTCGAGATAAGGACAGGGAGATCACTCAGCAATTACTGTCATGAGCAAAACAGACTCAACTTGGGGAAAAAACACCTTCCCCCCACCCCTCCTTTATTCCCAGGCTCAACTTCACTCCTGATTTCTCTCCCTCCTCCGCCCCAGTGGCGCAGGGGGACGGGGAATGGGGGTTGTGGTCAGTTCATCACACGTTGTCTCTGCCGCTCCTTCCTCCTCAGGGGGAGGACTCCTCACACTCTTTCCCTGCTCCAGCGTGGGGTCCCTCCCACGGGAGACAGTCCTCCACGAACTTCTCCAGCATGGGTCCTTCCCATGGGCTGCAGTTCTTCATGAACTGCTCCAGCGTGGGTCCCTTCAACAGGGTGCAGTCCTTCAGGAGCAGACTGCTCCAGCGTGGGTCCCCCACGGGGTCACAAGTCCTGCCAGCAAACCTGCTCCAGCGTGGGCTCCTCTCTCCACGGGTCCACAGGTCCTGCCAGGAGCCTGCTCCAGCGTGGGCTTCCCACGGGGTCGCAGCCTCCTTCGGGCACATCCACCTGCTCCGGCGTGGGGTCCTCTGTGGGCTGCAGGTGGATATCTGCTCCACCATGAACCTCCATGGGCTGCAAGGGCACAGCCTGCCTCACCATGGTCTTCATCACAGGCTGCAGAGGAATCTCTTCTCCACTGCCTGGAGCACCTCCTCCCCTCCTTCTTCACTGACCTTGGTGTCTGCACAGATGTTCCTCTCACATATTCTCACTCTGGCTGCAGTTTGTGCCCAGGTTGGTTCTCCCCCCTCCCCCCTTCACTGTGTTATTCCAGAGGCGCTACCACCATCGCTGATGGGCTCAGCCTTGGCCATGGTGGGTCCGTCTTGGAGCCAGCTGGCATTGGCTCTATCGGACATAGGGGAAGCTTCTGGCATCTTCTCACAGAAGCCAGCCCTGTTTCTCCCCCGCTACCAAAACCTTGCCACGCAAATCCAATACAGGTATTTAGGTGTTGAAGCTGTCTGGTCTGGTGCACAGCTGATCTAAGGGTCGCAACAGAACCACCACAACCAGCCTTGGTAAGAGCAGCCTTTGAGACTATCTAATATATATAGAGATTGTTCTTTTCTCCCTTTCTTTCACAACATGGAGAGAATGTATATCTGTTGGGATTCATCCCAATCAGCTCACCCACTAATTATGTGCAGAAATACAGCTTCTCTCCACTACTATTCGTTCAGTAAAGCTAATTATGGTTCATCAGCCATACAGAAATGAATTGCTGTGGTTCCCACAGACTGCTGATAACTGCTCCAGAAGACATGATATTACTTACAGTAGGCTGGTGTAGTGGCACATTGTTGTCTTTAATAGTGACAGCAAGTGAAATATGAAAATTAAATGTGCATATTCGCACATAACAACTTAAAAACACGCATTGCTGGTAGTGAATTTATCATTGACTGGAAGAAATAAATAATCTATGTCTTGGTACAGGCATTCCTCTGCATGATCTTGTTTTTTGAAACTTTCAGAAAGCTTACAAAAATAGTGCTATTTCCCTAAAATATTTTTTTTTAAATTGCAAAATGCCTTATGTGGTAATACAAAATACATAATATTTCTCTGTTGTTTAGGCAATAGCATGAATCAACGTTGATCTCCTTAGAATTCTGTTTATTACAAAATAAATGTAAGTAGGCGTTTAAGATATCTGAGTAGATTCCCAAAAGAAATCACTTAGATATTACAGAGACAGTGTACTAAAATATTTATTAGCTATTTTTGAAGATGATTTGAAAAGTTATTTGCTATTCTATAGCAAATTAAATTGGCAAACTAGGAGTAACTGCAGTCTCTGTCATCAAAACCTAATTGAATTGTAGGATTTTGATCCCTATCATCTTATTTTTCTTTGTAAGAAAGGGGGAAACTGCATTTCATCTTCATGCCAAAAACTTCACATATTTTGTTCATGTCCTACTGCCAAAAATAACTTCATATGTCCTAGGGTCACCATCAAGTATTCTCCTTTAATTTACTAAATTCTGTGCGAAACATTTGAAAAAATGTGTGAGAAATTAGTTTGTTTCAAGTTCTATCAGTTCTAGAATTAAGAGAAAAAATTCTGTAATTTTTTTTTTTTTTTTTTAAGAGAGAGGCTACATAGAGAATCTTTAGAGAATAGTGACTTTCAAGTACATTGTTTCCCTGGAGAATTTTCATTATTATTTTTGTTACTTGTTTTACATGTCTCACCAGGAACCCTTTAATGTATTCTCTGCAATACATTTCTTCAGAATTGTTATTCAGAATTATCTTAAATACAAAATACTCTCCTCAATATAGGGACTACAAGCATTATGTTTCCACTTGCATACACATAGAGTGAGAAACTCAGTGTATCCAAGAATTGGATTAGAGATAGTAAATAGCAAAGTGCATTCACATTCACTGTAAATCACTGAGAGTGGAGAAATCCTGGACAAAAAAAAAGGTGTTCTTCTTGCTCTCTAGACATTATTAACATGGTTTTGAAATTGGAACATTTACACGTGAGATGCTGAGAATGTGCTGCCACCTTGTCCTCCTTGACACTTGGACAAACAACATTTTTCAACATAGGTAATCGAAACAGGAAATTTTTCTTGGGGTTATTGTGTTGGAGAAGAGACTAAAGAAGAGGATAGGTGAAAGCTGGGATGCTAATCTGTAATAGGCAGAGGAAAAGAAGACAGTATTCGCATACAGTATATCCAGTTGAGGATTGCACTGAAGAAGGAAGAGCTCAAAACAGGGAACTTTTTTTTGTGTTTTCTTTCAGAAAATTATTTTTGCTCATTTTTCCATAAAATACACCAAAAGATGGCTATCTGAATTTGAAGCAGTTTGCATTCCACAAACCACTTTCCTTATTAATATTTTTCTCTACTGTAATGTGTTGTGAACATTTCTGTGGTGTTGAAGGCTGAGAATAAAGAGACAATTTTACTTCTGTACAGCTCTAATCCTGAAACCTCACGACCAGTGTAAATGCTGAAGTTCCCTGTGCATGAGATTACCATGCAATGTTTGTTAGTTAGGATATGCGACATCTTGGTTAACATCACTATTTCCTTTGCAAGCATAAATCAATATTCTGATTCTATGATACTAAACCTTATGGCATTGTTTGTCGTTGTTTAAAACCGCAGTTTTATTAAACTGTTCTTGGAACCATTCTGTATCAGAAATAATTTATGAGAATAAGGCAGATTAAAATGTCATTATTAGTATTATTTTAGATGCCAACAGTCTGTGTATAAATAGGCAGTGAACTATTAACATTACTAAAAGTAATGTTAAATTGAGTGATAAAAATGGGGTTTAGGCTATACTGTATTAAATTTTCATGTAACTGTCAGCAGTTTGGCATATTTATCAGCCTACATTAGCAAAGAATAGAATAATCTTTTCTACAAACTAGGAAAATATCATTGCCCCATCATTTTAAAAAATAGAGGAGTATTAACAGTAAAAACTGATTGCAGACCTCCAGATCTATGCTCTATCACTATTTTATTTTAACTTTTTTATTGAAACACTGATTCAGATGAAGGATAAAGTGAAACCCCCTGGCTTAGGGGGAGAAATTTAAATACAAGTGTATACATGGGAAAAAACAAAAAGAGTCTGTGCTAACATCTGAGTTCAACATCTTTGATTTAATGTTTAAATCACAGGGGACAGATATGAATAACCAGGCTGATGCATATTAAACTAGTTGGAGCTATTTTTAAGTCAATGGTTTTGTTCCTGCTGTACTCATTAGAGGAAGAGACTAACTGATCTCATGGCCTTTAAGATGATTTGCAAAACACTTTAAATTAGCATAGCTTAAAATAGAAAATATAGAAAAGAATTACGTGAAAGGTTTCATGTAAGAAGAGTAAAAAGTAAGTGAAGGAAAAAGAATAAATAAATCCTTCTGTACGAATCAGAGAGAGTAGAAAAAATGAGGGCACTTCACTTTCCTTCAAAAATTCTCCAACAAATATGATATTAAATGATTACATAGTATTAAAATAAAGGCAGACCAGAAGAAAATTAGAATTGTGGGGTTTATGGAATGTTTAGTTTAATCTACATGACTGTAATGAGACAGCCAACTGAATAGAGAAAAAAAAAAAAGGTAAGGGTTGCACATTTCACAGTTTTAGATGCAGCTGTGGTAAAAGACATCAGGAGGCAAATGTGAAAGTAAATGTGGATACCTACACCAGACATCATATTAAAATGAGGAAACAATGAATGAGACAAAAGACAGCACGGAAGGGACCTAGTCATAATGCGTCAGTAAATCAGGCAGCGGTAGGGATTTCCTGGTAGATGAGTAGGAAGATGAGAGATAATAATTATGGAAAAGTAACCCTTAAATGTTATTTCATTTGACTAAGGACTTTGGCTCTTCTGTATGTGTGAAACCAAGCCAGGCCCAAGTCAAGCATAGCTTCTCTTGTGTGCTTGCTAACCCACCCCTTCATGAAGTAGCATTGTTTAAATGTAAGAAGTTTGTTTCTGCCTTATGGCGTGGTGTGAAGTTTTTCAAGTGTAAATGCAGGGATAACTGGAGCTTCTCACCATTAACGTATTCCCTGACTTTTTCTGATCTCTCTCGGATTCCACAGTCATATCATTATCCTGATTGGGCTGTCAATGATAAAATCTAATAGGCTATTTTTCCTGTTTATGCCTGTAATTCCAGTCCGAAGGGCTTCTGCACCGCACATACAGTACATTATGTAGTTAATTTGCTAATCTGATTGACTTTAACACTTCGTAACATGTAGCCCTATTCTATCATGGGCAAAGACTAGATATCAAGGAAACGTGTATTAGTTTTACAACAGCCCATTAGTTGCCTTCCTTTCCCAAATTTGCTATAGCCAATGATACTGATGTTCCCATTCAAGACTAGACATTTTGGTTCTCCCATCTTAATTCTTAGATTTTTACCATTTATGTAAAGCACGTGTGCTACTGTTTTGGTTTTCTGTTTTATGAGGCATTCCTTTTGTTCTGCCTGATACCTGTTTACTCTTTGACTATTGCTAGTCCACGCATGGTCCCTTACTCCGAGATATGTTATTTCTCTGACTTTACTCAAAGGGATGAGTCTTTGCCTGTCAGCTATCCCTCGCTCTGGAGTGACCCGGTTTTCCTTGATTGTACTTGGCAGCAGGTTGGGTTCCTTATGATTCAAATGAAGACCATCTTGTCTGCCCCCAAAAGTGTCCTCAGGTCCTGATTAATCTTCATCTCTTTCCTTACCCATCTTGGAAGCCAGGAAGAAGAAAAGTGTTAAACTCTGGTTTAAGAAAACCCTAAAGGCTGAATGAAAGCAAAGGGAAGGAGGGTGGGGGAAAAATAATGTTTTGTAAGAGATAAACAAGAATGAGAATAGTTTATTAGGAAGTGAGAAGGGAGATGGCTAGTTGGACACATCAAGTCATTTGCTTGAAGAGAAGATTACAAATGAGATATAAAAGCAAAGTCAGGAGATGGAAAAACGTTTATGGGATCTAGAAGTTTGGTTTAAAGAAGATAAGCCGTAAGAAAAAAGTCAGGGAAAAGTGAAAGAGTTTAATAAAACAGTGGGTTTGTAATAAAGTTATAAATCCTTTAGACATGAGATTTAGATAAGGGGAAAAAATAGGAGAATTACAATAGGGAAGAATCATAGGAGGAAAACGCATCGGGTTTTAAACAATATTTTAAAACCCTTTAAAAAGAAGCTATAGACTAGGAGTTTATTTTGTGCCAATATTCATCCCTAGGTGTTCACTACTATTCAGACATTGAATATTGACCTTACAGGCATTTTTGGTCTGATGCAAGACAGCAATTTTTATGTTACGGTATTAATTATGAGAGAGGGATAGGATAACAAAACAGGCACAGATATTTGTGTTTTAGTAAAAATTGTTATGTAAAGTTGGCTATTAGCACATTAGTAAATATTTGTATATTCATGTGATTATATGTAAAGGTTTGTAGGTTTGAGAATAATGGAGTGTATTCTGAAGAGGCATCGATGTTGATTATACAAACATTTATCCTATGCAACTGGAGGAACCCAGCCTGGCCGGATAATTTGAAGACTTTAGTCATATCTTAAATTCCTACTTAAGACCGTCTTTTAAAATAATTCCCTAGTAAAGAGTCAATGTCCATACATGCACAAGTGTAAAATGCATAGATGCAGTTTTTGAGGTGCCCGTATCTTACAGAGCTGACTTGCTTTTTAAAAAGTTCTGAATTCAAGCAATGTTTGCGAAGGTATGTTTTATTAGTGTCTAGAGAAATGCAGTTGGGCTCATACATTCAAACTGGCTACTGTTGTGAGAAATGTATCTATCTTTAAAGCGCTGATTATTATTTTAATGTTTATTTTTATCATAAAATAGTTTCCTTTGTTTTGAATAGGGAGGCCTACCTGCAACTGTGCGCTGGGTTTTACAGGACCAAACTGCAATCAGACGGTCTGCGATCATTTTTGCCAAAATGGAGGAACCTGCAGTGTCACTGCTGGGAATCAAGCCTTTTGCAACTGCTTGCCTGAGTATACAGGAGACAGATGTCAGTATTGTAAGTAATCTTCACAAAGTCTTAAATCTGGATTTATAATAAAAGTTCTACAAAATGGAAGTTTAACGGGATTTGAGCGATTTTTCTACAGCACGCGTTGGTAAACTTAGCTCCAAAATGATTCATACTGCTACGGGAATGGAATCTGATGTATTCAGGTGATCTTTGAACATATTTCCACAATATCCATCTACATGTGTAGGAGAAGAAAAAGCTTTTCTAGGAATGATTTATTTTAGTATTTTCATGAA
>VYZW01026896.1:5973-25089 GCA_013401315.1 Balaeniceps rex
AGGCTGCAATCATCCTAATAGCCTTCTTTGGCCTTAAAAAGAAACTTCTGTCCTGGGTGGATTTCAAGTTCAAGGATTTTCATATCTTTCCTCCTGCCCAACTTATCTTGCTTTTCCTCCTCTGCTTTTTCCACGTCCTATGTACTGTTTACTCCTCCCAAGCAATTTTCTTCGTAGATTTTTTGGTAGTTCACATAGTTCAGTAGATTACTGCAGGGAGATCTTTATGTCTGACTTCTTTTGATGTGAGTTTATAACTGTCCAGGATCAAAAAATAACTCAGACTGTATCCCTTTGGGCACAACATCGGCAACTCCAGTCAGCATTAAAATGGGCAATATAAAAGATTTCTGAACTGTTCACATCCTGATCTTCAGTGTACCTGCCACTGATCCTAACCCAGTCTAATCAGAGGTAGGAAGAGGATTACAAGGACTCTCAGTCCGGGAAATGCATGTGTGAAAAGGAGAAAGAATTGCTTAGGGTGGTCTGCGGGGAACAGCGATAGCTCCTGTGCTCTTCCCCGGCATCATCATTAACAACTTCTAGAGACAGGAGAGTAGCCCAGGTGGTGTTTTCATCCGACTGAACAGACTTTTACAGCAGTACAGGAATGTGGGAGGGTGCAATAGCAAAATGATCCACATAAATAATCAGAGCTAATTCTTTACAAAACATATATATAAATTTAACCCAAAGCTCGTGTCTTAATGACAGTCCTCTTTCCAATGCAGAAAGTGTTTGGTATGTCTCCTCTTGGGCTCAGGTTTCTCTAAATAATGATTCTTTTCCTTTCTTTTCCTTACAAAGCATTCTGGTCAAATATATTTTCTACAAAACCTATGGCTGCAACAGAAAGTCAGGCCTCAGGAGGAAACTTTTGCACATTTTTTAGTAGGTTGGCAATTTATCTCGCCTGGCCTCTCCTCCCCTTCCCTCTCCTCTCTTTCTAACCCCTAACTCCTGGCTTTAAGTACTTCATCCAATCAAAGCATAAAAAGTTTAAACAAAACAAAAAAGAAAACTTAAGTTGGATGTCAGGAAAAGATTCCTATCAGTGAGGTCTGCCAGAGTATAGAATAATCTCCTGTTGGGAGCAGTGGGAGTCCATCACTGGGATAGACTAAAACTAGATGAAACTAAAATCAAAATCAATATCATCATTAAGGGAAGCAGCCTGAAGGGCTGAGGGATGGACAGGAAAATTTGATGCCCCTAGAGTTTAAGAAAATGGCTGTGACCTGCTGTCTAGCATTTAACCAGGGTTTTGATCAGAATGATACATGGAAGATGAAGGCTTTTTTCAGTACTTTTTTTTTTTTTGTGCTTAGTTTTTGAGTAGTTTTCTGCTTTCGGGGGGGAGGTCTTTGGGCATAGAAAAGACACAATATTCAATATGGTATTTAAGAAAAATACGTGAGGAGTGTGACTGATAAAGTAGTTTATTAAATGATTTTGTACAATGAGGAAACAGCTCAAGATCTAGCACTGGCCACTGATTATGCTGTCTAATAATCTGAACAAACAAACTGTATGAGGCTGTCTGCTTTTTCTTGCAGTCAGCTGGAGTGCAGCTGTGTGCACCAGCTTGTAGGATCTGGACCTTAGTTAGCTTTCAGACTCTGTCCCTAACATCTCCTGGCTCAAGTACATCTATTTAAGGTCAGATTTTTCCAAAACCAAAAATAAATGGGACCAGATGCATTAAAAAAAAAACCCCCAAACATTCTGGTTTCTAAGCATGGGGAAGTTTGGCCCTTGATGTGGGCATCTGCTCACTGCTTTGCTTCCATATTTTCACATCCTTGGAAGAAACACTCTGCCAGTGGGTTATTTGGAGAGGACTACAGTGCTCCCATTTAACTAGGTGTGGCAGAGGTACGTGTGACTTACACAAACAGAAGTAAACAGCATTTTAAGGCCTTGTAGCACTACAAAACATTACTGCTAAACATTTTTCATTAAGAAATTCTCCAACTACTGGACTCATGCAAACTTTGGTCTAAAGACACTTTATATCAGATGTCCTTAATAGAACTGGGGTTTCCATTGGGAAAAACCCAATGAGAGACCCAGCTTCAAAAAGCAAAGCAAAAAAACCTGTTCCCTGATGGCAATAACACAGTGGTCCTCTCCTAAACAGCCCAGAGCCCTGTTCTTTTTGTCATAAACCTTTCAAACAAAAAGAACAACAAAAAACCAACAAAAAACCCCTCCACCCTGTTAGAAACGCACCCCTTCATTTCTCCTGCAATATTCCCTTGACACTAATACTTCCTGGCCCTCCCTGTCTAGCTCCTTGCAGTACCCCACCTTGCTTTCTCCTCAAGCACTGGCTTTTGACAGCCTTTATAAAGGATAGCAGAGAGTGTGTGTTAGCTGCAAAATAAAGTCATGTTTTATTGTTCTGACCTCTGTAATGCCAGATGTAAATCAGCCAATTGCCTTTATTAATGATTTGTAGACAGCACTGTTTGAACAGAACAGTTTTGTTTTATCCCAGAAAAAAAAAAAATTAAAAAGAAAAAGAATCTCAGCTCCTGGAGATTAATTCCTGCTGTCAGGAATCATTAGGTGTTTGCTACTTCGGGAGGTGTTGGGCTGTGGGCCCATGTTGGATAATCCCTCAATCCCTAAATCATTTCACTGTAAACATAATCTCTGAGTAACAAAGTCGGTCTTGGGTATCTGCCAGCATCTCAGGATGAAGCTTGTCAAACGATTTCTCCAATTGCCTTTGGATGTAAATGGCTTGAACGCCCGAATGCTTGGCAAGGCTGGGTATGCTGAATCAGCAGTGCAAAAGCAATATGCACCCGTTCTGCCCCCAAACCCCTTCTGCTTCCATCTGGGAAGCCCCAGATGAAATCCCCCTCCAGGGTCACACCAGCCTCCAAGGAGCTTTTGCTCACCCACTGCCTGAGCCATCTTCTTCCAAGAAGCAGACAAATAGTCCATCTTCATTACAGCGGTTGCCTTTGGCTTGGGAGCTGTATGCTGCCTTGTTATTGATGTCTTCCTCCAAGACCCTGCTGTGGGTCTGAGCTCTTCTTCTGGAAGTTAAAACTCTGCTTTGCAGACCTCTTGCAGACCTTTGCAGAGCAAGCCACAGGCTGAAACTCCATAGGCCTTGTGGCTGTTCCTTTCCAAAACACTGAACAGAGGGAGATTTCTCCCAGCATCTCTCTGATGCAGCCTGTCTGGGCATTGCAGGGAAGGAGATGAAGCTTGCTGCATTTGTATCGCATGGAAGAAATAGCTGCTTGGTATTGTACATGGCTTATGTTAAGATTTACTGTGATCTGAAAATATAACAGATCTCTTTTTGAAATATGTTTTATTACTTTTCTGTGTATCCCGGACTAGTCAGGACTTGTCAAAAATATCCTTTACTTATTGGGCATTAGTGAGATTGAGAAGACTACCCACGCAGCACTGAACGTCAAGAGAATGGACCATATTTTTCTCATGTGAAAGTCTCTTTTAGGGATTATACCAAAGGAGACTTTGATGCAATACAGATTACATGTTTATGGAAGGATTTATAGAAAGGTTGCTTTTTTGGACACACAGATGACAAAGCAGACCAGTCTAGACCAACTTGTTGAAAAATAAAGGAAAGAGAGATATTCAGATATGTTCAGAGTTGCTTCAGCTCCTTGGGCTGCAGAGGGCTGACACCGGACCAGGTAGGAACCCTGTTTTCCTTTTGCCTTGGCAGGGAGCATGGAAGATCATGTAGCTGAATGAGAGATCTTAATTTTCTTAGAGGATAGACTGGAAAAGATGCCTTTGCTTAGCCTTAGCCACACTCTGTATCACCCATAGGCTGCTGAAGGAGGGTCAAGATTGCTTTTAACATCAGTGGTCTGACTATCAGGCACCTTACTCCAGTTTCCCTGCTTTACCAGGTCTATGTATGCCCACGAGATTTCATGCTGATACTATTTTTTTTATTATTCACTGTTTCCTGGGTCTTAGCTCCCTTGCCCAAGAGAGAGGTATCATCTCTTCTCAGCCGTTATATCCCAAACAAGCTAAACTCTTCTAGTCACGTTTCTAAAACTGAGTGAAGGAAAGGAGAGCCTTTCAAATGGTTTCTCATTCACGTTGAATTTATCTTTTCTGGCCTTGGGTGACCAACGCTGTCATGCTGTCTTCCCAATAAAAGAACATTAGGGCTTTGCATAATGGCATTAATATCTCCCTATCTCTTTGGGGAATTCTTTGCCTGGTACATCCGAGGATATCATTTGACATTTTCATGGACAAAACTCATTGGTGATTCACAATCCTCCTTTGATCAGCTTGTACACCCTGATGTTTCTCCTTTCGTGACATTTGCAGAGGATGTGTTCCCAGTCCCAACACATGTAACGGTGTGAATTACAACATCACACGCCAGCCCCTTACTCCAGCCTTTGAGATCATCCAAATCTTCCTCTGTGCAATACCTGCCTGCTTCTCTGAAACCTTGCCTCCCAACTCCCAATAAGCAAATGCTTGATCAGAGCTGAAAAATTGCAATCCAAGCTCATTCATGAAGAAATCTTTATTACTTCCAAAAAACCGAACTCCTCTTTCAGTTTTATTTGTTATTATCTCTCCTTTGACCACTAGCAGAAACTAGTTTACAAGTCTTATGTTAATTCTCAGTGAAACTAATGAAACTAATATGGCTCTGTTAAAATATTACACTGAAATCAAGATTGGTTAAATACATTAGTGTTCTTTTCTCTCTTTCAAAAAAAAAATAATTTCCTCGGAGAAATGAGGTTAGTCTGGAACCATCTATCTTTGGAAATTGAGCTGATGAGAATGATTTCAGAATGTCTGGGTATTTGCTGACAGGAATGGATCTATTTTAGGTATTTACGTAGTTCATATTGTTGTAGCATGTGAGTACATCACGGCTTGCAAAGTATGTCTTTTCTACAGACTCCTGAAAGAAGTGAGATGATTCCCATTTTAGTGATGACAACATACTCGTGGCCACGTAAGATGTATCAGTAACAGAACTAAATCCAAGTCTTTGCTCACAGAAGTAGCATTTCCTACTGGCTGTGACCCCAGCCCAAGAATTTTAAATCATTTGCCTCGACATTTATCTTCCTTTTAGACTTCTTTCCCTAGGCATCCTTACATTTTTCAACTGTGAGTTCACAGCAAGTAAATGCTATTTGGTTCTGAATGCTGCCATAGACATAGCACTCACCTTCCTGCCGCTAAGCTGGGACTTGGTCTCCCCCAGGAAGGTCGCATCGACTTCTTTCCAAATGGCAAAGTCTTCCTTTTTTTTTTTTTTTCTTTTTTTATTCCTGGTGCCATAATGTTTTACTTTCATGCAGCACCTCTCCTCCTGCTAGGTCCTTAAGCACTTTGCAGATGATCTGTGAAAAACATCGTTTCACCTACCACTGAAATGCAGCTTTTGCTGCAAGGAAAAAAAAAAAGCAGTTTGCACCTATGCAACTGCGATTTTTGAGAGGCAGTGGGACGAACAAGTGAAATTGCAGAAGGAATCAAAGCAGGGAAAATATAGTTCACCAAAGACCTTTACTGCCTTTCCCCCTTGCAATAAAATAGCACAGAAATCCGCATTGCAAGCAAGCAACTTGGGACTATATTATGCCTTGCTCAAAATCCACGTCTCTAACGTCTCCAAGCCATCGTTCCTGCCACAAGATCCTGCCACACCACCCTCTATATTTCAGCAGAGGATAGAAATGTTGAGGGCTCCTTCAAGGGGTAAACACAACCCAACAGGTCAACCCAAAGTGTTCAATTATGAATTCTTCGGGGTGAAGCCACCCTGGTGGCTGCCCTGCACTCCTGCAGCAGCTCGGCCTACTCCTGCTGGGCACTGCAGCAACGCTTAGGGCAGAGGCAGTTATGATCATGAACCACGGATGAATATTTTGGCCTAAATGCTTTTATCAAAGCCTCTTTCAAGCAGAGAGAGGCAGGCCCTGCAGTCACTAACATGACATCCCTTGGCCCTGGCAACTTCAATGGGGAAGGATTTACTCTGGTGTCCTGAGGGATCTGTCAGATCCACCTGATTTCTTTCTAAACCCAGCTCGTGTCAGCTGTAGCTACGATTTGCCCTGTCACAACTTTGACCCTGACCTGGCTGGAGGCTACAAGTATCCCTCAGAGAGGCTCCATTTAGGAGGTGGCTTTACCATTTTGGACACCATCGCTGCGTTCTAGCAGCTCCTTATTCATGCCGCATCCAGGTCCCTTAATGCTCCCACTAAAACACACTGATTAAATCATGCCTCTAATTGGTTTCCTCATTGCATAGACATAAAATTCCTTTCCCTAACAGAGAGCTGAACTATTTCAGCCTGCACATCTCCAGCTCGTTGCTGAACTTCCTCCAGCAGCTAAAGCAGCTTCCCTGCTGCCCACTCCCCTCTGTGGCTGCACCCTGCAGCCTGCTCCACTGCGGACCCCCAGTATCCCCTCCTGCTGCCTCCCCCTGCTCCCTCCACCCCCTCCTTTTTTGGGAGGTTTGGGGTTCAGCTCCCTCCCTCGGGCTGCCCTCCGGTGGCCGCATGGGAAAAGTGCAGCATCAGCTCTCCCTGCATGGTACCAGGGACATCGGAGTGGGAAATCCCCCTTTCCTCCTGCCCATACAGCCTCCGTAGGTGTCTTTTCCTTCTGAAATAGAAATATTCCTCTGTTCTATACCTATCCTTGGCCACCTACACGTGCTGGTTAGCAAGAAGATCTGTAATGTACAGAACATGGGACTGTCTCATTATCCTACTCTGGCCCATCATACCCAGAAGTGGGGAAGGGAGATGGACAATATGAGATGTTCTCACATGATCTGAAATACAGTAGAAATTAGGGGTATGTCCCTCAAGATCATGACTTGGTAGCTTCTGTAGAGGCCAAACTGGGAAAGGACTAACCCGTGACCACAGATCATCTCCAAATCCCAGGAGAGCTCTGAAGGCCATAAGGGAACTTGTGTTCACCCCCAAGGCCTTCTGGATGCAGTTTTCTTGCATCCCCATGCCACAGAGCCATCTCGCCCCAGTGACGGAGCATCTCGGAGTCTGGTGGGTGCCATGCTCATGCCTCCCCACCTCTTGTCCTCCTCGCTCATCCAGCCCTGACCAGCTCTTGGCAGTGTTATTGTCATAGCATCAGAGAGCTGCTGGCCAAGGAGCCAGCTGGACCTCATTACTGGCACTGCCAGACCCAAATTCTTCCTGCTGGGGCTGCTGGAAGTTTCCAGTCAGGACCTCAGGTTGAAGGGATGGCATGGAGCCACCATCTTGATAACTGTCCATGGAAATAGCCGTTTCCCTTCTGGAGTCAAAGCCATCTTCCCCTCAGGCCTCTCTGTTGGAAGCGGGACGGCCATTAACAAGTCCAGCTGAGCAGCCACATGGCTCTGCACTTGTCTGAACCTCCTGAAGGTCATGGCTCTGCAAAAGGACAGTGAGAAACCTGTGGGCCTCAGACCTTTTTATGCACTAGAAAACTACTTTGGATCATTACAGGGAAAAGATGCACACAGACGAACACCGCAGCTCTCCCTGCTGCTCAGGATGATGCTCTGTACGATGCTGTGTGTTAACTCATCACTGGAGGGAAGGACATGAGCAGTGATGAAGCTACTGTTGTGTGAACTGTGATCTCCACACGCAGGTGAAAGCCAGTGTGTGGAGAAGGCCAAACACCATGAAACATTGCCTAAAATAGCCCTTTTCAGAAGTCGATGCTATCTCACAGCTTGAAAGAGATCACAACGTGCAAGTCCAGAATGTGTCAGGTTTTTCGCATTGGACCATTTGTAGCTTTCCTCCTGCACTTCACACTTCCATCTGCTACTGCTGGGTTGGCTGCTAAAGACTACCTCTGTATCTTTACAGCCTAAAGACCTGCTCCTGGGAGTAGCCACAGCAGAAAGACAATGCCAAGACTGGCAGAAAGGTTTAACACGGATCTGGACTGGTGGGGAGGACAGAAGCCCAGAGCTCCCTTGCAAGGAGGGATGAAAGACCACAAAATTTTCAGCCGTCAGAGAACACAATCATTTAAGTGCAAGTGGCAGGAGAGAGAGATCTGGAGAAATCCCAGAGGACCTCAGTCAGAAACCCAGTGATATTTTAAGACCACATTTGATGTGTCAGAATGCAGGTAACAGGCACTGTTCTTATGGAGATGAGTGCGTGCTGGTGACTAAGCCCACCAGGTGCGAAGCTAAATCAGACACTGCTCAGGGCCCATTTAATTACCATCTTGAGGAACAGGTTGTGCCTGGATCCAGGAAACCTGGTGGACAGGAAACAGGAGATCTGAGTCTTGCTCCCACATCAGCCACCAAACTAGGAGGTGAATGTGGGCAACTCAGTTGTCCATGCTGTGTCTCTTCTCCCCTCTGCAACATGTCTTGGCTACTTAGATCAGCAATTTGGCCCCGGAAATTTTAGCACTGTGCATGTTTGTGCAGCATCCATCACCAAAATCTGATAATGTTTTAATTGCTTTTTTAAAATGGTAAAGCCCTCCTAAAAACACCTTGGAAGTTGCTCTGGGAACAGCATCCAATTACAGAAAAAAAGGGGGATGACATCTGCCATCAATTCCCTAGGGGCAGGATGGTGGAAGGATGGCACCTACTGTCACCTCCCAGGATGCAAGGGGAGATGATCTCCCTTCTTTCCAGAGCTACTATTTCTTCTGCAAGGCATGAGCTGACCCTGCTGTCAGCTCCACCACTGCACAGGAGGAGAGGACATATTCTAATGTCTGGGCAGGAGCTGCAAAAGTTTCTTGGTGCTGAGCTGTTTTCCCTTCCCATCAGACCCAGCTTGTCACCTTAGATTCACTCCGATGTCACTCATTTAACTGAGGTGGCTCCGTTCCCCCCAACGTGCAGGACTGGGAGGACAGATCTTGCTGATGAAGCCAGCATGTCTGCTAGCAGGGAGGACAGCCAGCAACAAACCAAGGGTATCTTTGCTCAGCACCATTTCTGAAGGGCACAACTTGGATGCATGCACAGACCAAGACAGCTGAGGACCTTTTTCACAAGAAGGCTTCATTTTCCTCTGGCAAGTCGGGACCACATACCCACGGAAGTGACCTATATCTGAGGATGCTCCTTTGAGAAAGCTTCAGCAGCATCAGTCTGTTTGGCGAGCTGGTTCCTGGCAAGGGGCAAAGAAGATGTACCAGCATATCTTCCCAAGAGGGTTTCAAGGCACCATGCTTGGCTGGCCCTTGTTCCCTGTCTGTCTGTCTCCCCTTACATTGTCTGCTGCACACTGGCATTGTGGTGACTCATTCATGCCTGCTGGCTCCCTGCAGTAATTACCAGCGGAGCTTTCTGTCGTCACAGCTCTTAAGGTGGGCTCATGCTGTGATAAATAAGCTGCTTAGCAGCATGGAAAGAAATGGTATTTAAAGTTTAATATCTTTTTTTAGCCCCTTTTCAAAGGATGCTGATTTTGTGATCTGTTTGGGAAGATGCAGTAGGCTTTGTTTCTTTCTTTCTGCAGTGGGGAGAGGAGGAAGAAACGGGCGTGTGCCTGTACATGTGGCATGACAGAGCCAGGCTGCTTCCCTTCCCTCTCACCTCCCTAAGCTTTACAAAAGTGACCGACACCCTCATTATACAGTCTAATTCAGGCTGGCAGCTTAACTTGGCATTGCGGCTCTGGCTATATCAGTGCTTTGCACCCATGCCCCATTTGGTTCCTTCCGCAGGAGTAGGGAAAAAAAAATATGACCTGGTAGCAGTAGGCAAAGATTGTTACCCACATTCCCAGGGGACTCTCTGGTCCCTGCTGTGGGCTACAAGGTCTGTGGGTCTTGGCTTTCTGGACTTACCATCCTAAGGGCCAGAGCAATGCATGGGGGAGCTCATGCAGGAGTGTGCCAGCTCAGCTTTATGCAGCTGTTGAGATTTCTCTCCATAACCCTTCTCAAAGCTCGGTGTTTACGTTAGCACCCCTGAGGAAGGGGGAAAAAATAAACTAAGCAGCTCACTTTCTCAGCCATGCAATCCCAAAGCTTAGCCCTCCCATGACACTTTCTGTCCAGGTGCTGCAAGCAAGGATTGCAGCTCCTGATGGAGTTTAGTCAACACTTAGGTTTCTCCCAGCCTTCAAGAGGGGGATTTAAATAATTTCATGTTAAATCTCCTGAAACCTGCCCCCATGCGTTGGGAAGACTGTCCACTGCCTCACACTTCTGATGGGGAACCTGAGATGTGGGGAGGGGTGGTGGTGCAGCCCTTCACCCAAAGGAGGTTTAAATCATCAGCAGAGCAGCGAAGGGAAACCTGGACCTTCCTCAAGCCAAGTCCTTTTGCATGAATCACTAGGCAATATTGCACCTTTTGGGTTGGGGAACATCTATCCTAAACCAGGGTGGTTGGAATTCAAAGGCAGTAAAGAAAATTTTCAAGCCATGCTACAATGTTTTCTCCCTGATTTGGTCACACGAGGCAGATTCAAGGAAGGCACCTCTGGCCAGCGGGCGTGCAAGGACAAGGAAGCTGTGGTGGACACAACTCAAAGTCACCTGTGCCTGGCGAGGTGGCAGCCAGCATTAAGCAAAAAAGGTTGCTGCTGTTGCTGTGAATTATGCGTTCAGATTTCATACCTCCAGAAAAGCTGGCAGACTCCAAACAAGCTCTCTGAATTCAAAGCCCCATGCATCAAGTTACCAGGAACATGTGAGTGATTCCAAAGGCTTGTACTGCTTTGAGTAACAATTTATAACAACAAAAGCCTCATTTAAGACAGGGACCCCTGTGGGAATGTTCCTATTCATTTCTCTCTTCTCTGGGTAATTGCAGAAAGATGACATTTAAGTTGTTTTACAAAAGTGGCAAGGAAAAAAAATGAAAGAGGGGAAAAGACAGAGGGAAAGATGGTATGGTTGGATAGGGTGAAGGAGAAGATAGTCTGGCTAAGATTCCCAGAGGCCAGGGAGTTTACAAATAAGTGGAGAAAGGTTTGTCCTGAATAGCAATCTCAACTCACATCAGGGAGACATCAGCTACATGTACTCAGGACAGTGGAAATGAGGCATGGTGGTAGAAAAGCAACACTGGGCATGGGACCACAGCTCATCCCACAGGCTGTCGGGCAGATATAAAGTGTGGGTGGGTGACAGACCCCAGATACTGCTGCCCAAAGTAGCGGATTGTGGTATGGCCATGAACAGGAGAGCCCTGGCTGCCTGAATACCTCAGGGCTGGGACCAGACTGTCCAACCCCTAGTTGGATGCTAGTAGCCAAAGAAGTAAAGCAGTGTATGGCCAGTGACAGGGAACTTCAAACCTCTTCCAACATACTGATGTAGAATGAAGAAGACCAAGACCCAAAGGCTGGTAGAAACCCCCTCCCTATACGCCGGAGAAATCCCTTTGGGACGAAGAGCTACATTCCCCCTAGCTCGTGTGAAGGTGATGAACTCTATTCTGTTCTGCAGATTTTCAGAGATTTACTAACTATTAGAGGAGTTTAAATGCATTCAGTGTAATTAAACCCAGGGGGAAACACAAGCCTTTAATATCTCATGATTTCTAAAATATAAAAAACCACAGCTTTCCCTGCTACTCTACAGCACTCCTGCCTGTGGTGACAGGTTTGAGGAACCCAGAGCTGGGACTGGCTTAATCCACTGAGCTAAGCAGCTGCGTGTGTGTGTGTGTGTGTGTGTGTTTGTGTGTGCAAAATCGTTTTAATGATCCATAGTGGAGGGGCAGGTGGGTGAGGAAGGGGGATTGCCAACTGGGGCATGTTCCTGCAATGCAGGGATAATTGGCCCTGCAATGGTAATGGCAAGCTGCTGTCAGCCTCTAACAAAGTGTGCGAGAGATGAAGTGACACCCTGACAGGTCCCGCCGACGTCCTGGCCTGCCCTACCTCTGCCAAACAAATGATTACAGCCTTTCTGCTGACATTCAGGAAACTAAATTGGAGGTAATGACTCTCCAGAGGGGCCTGGAATAGGGATGGTAAGAGGGAGCCTCACAGCTTTGCACCTCACCTGGGACATCTTTTTTCCACACTCTGCCCAACAAGCACACAAGCTTTTCCCATAAGAGCACACACGTGGATGTGCTGAGATTATGCCTTCCCAATTCCCCTTTCCCAATACAGGTCCGTGGCAATTCACCCATGTCAGCTCTGACCACCCAGTGAATCCTGGGCATAGAAATGGGATAGAGATGATGACCCTTCAACATCATCTGGGAGTGAGTTCACCCAGTCTTTGGTTTTCCTTTTCCTCCTATGCTACATCTCAAACTCTCTTCCACACTCTACTTGCTTGATCTCCATGTATTTGCAGCTTTCCCTCCTATACAGCAGCAAGGGGCCCATGTCAGGCATGTGCAGAAAGGATAGCAAAAGAACAATATAAAGCACTTGTGTAGCTCCTACTACAGCAGCCTGGTTAACTCCAGGTCTGCCTTAAAGCTGAATCTTATATCACCAATGGTACATTGCCATACAAGAACAAAGTGATGAAAATCTCTGTAGGTATCTAGCAGGCTGCATTCCTGCTGAAATGATTTAGTGCAGCTGGAATATTATGTCACCGATGGCGGTGTGCTCTAATCTAAAGCTAGACAGGTTGTTGGGAAATTCTCAGGTCTCCTGTTTTTCAGTGAAGTCGCACTGTTATCACGTTTGAATGGCTTATGGCTTAAACATATTGTAATGGCCATACAAGGAATTGCATTTACTGTGACTGGAAGGAAGAGAGCGGGAGAGGGAGAGAAAAAATTAATCTTGTTGGCTGGAAAGCATCTACTAGAGCATACAACAGCTCCACCTCCTTGTGATATTCAAGTTCATCATATCCAAATAAATATGCTTGGAAATTGTCCACCACAAGGGAAAACAGTCATCTCAAGGGTACTGTTGAAAGCATATGTCAAAGGTAACACTATGGGCATGTAAATTGATTCATAGTCCTTAACTGGCACTGTTTTCTTTAGTACATTGATGTCATTCCAGAACAATCCCAACCCCCAGCACACTAACGTCAGGTCATATTCTGAGCCCATTTACTTCACAAGGTTATTTCCTTTGACTCCAATGGATTAACCAGTTCTACACCGCAGTAGAGAGAGGTCAGATGTAGACATCTTCCACTTACATTGAATTGAATTGATTTTTTTGTATCTGTTTAAAAAACTTCTAAAATAGAACGTAATGGAAAATAAATTTTCCTTACTCTAACCCTCTCAAACACAGCACAGAGCCCACTGTGCCAGGTGGTGTATGCACACTGACAGAACAAAAGCTTCCTGATTCATGGGCAATATACCCCAAAGAGGGAACAGCTTTCACTCCTAAACGAGTCAGAGAGCTATTTTACACCCTGGAAACACAGCCTTTCAACAAGCTCAGTTGCTTCCCTGGATAATCCCTCACCTTTTCTAATCCTTCCGGAAGATCTCTTAGCTCAATGACTAGCAGTACTTAGAAACCTGTTCTCTTTCTTTAGGTAATTGCCCTCTTTGGATGCTACTGATCCACAGTCCAATAAACATCCTGAGATGAAGCGCTACCCCTGCTGCCCCAGCAGAAAGTCCATCACACAGTGACCCAGTCCTAGCTCTCCTCTCAGTTATTACCCCAACTAGTGCCAGCTGCTCATCATCAGCAAGGCCTCTTAAATCAGCTGGTTCAAATTTGTCAGACCCTTCTTGACTCCTTTAACGCTTTGTTTGCTACTAAATTTTAGGAAGGTAAAAGAAGTTACTGCAGTCACTGCAGGGAATTTTCCCATTATTATTTGCCATTATAAACCTGTTTTGGGCTCTGGTTTCTTTTCAGCTTGGACAGCAATGTGCTTAGAAATTGTACGTATATGCATTTTCTCATCTCATGTGAGCAGTCCTTCAGCTTAGTCCTTTAGAGTTCAGCAAAGTGACCACCATAGCAAGTTCCTCCCCCACGGGCACCGTGTGGTTACCATTTCAAGTGGTAACACCTGCTAAGAGCCATAGCCAAGTCCTCAACTCATGCAGGGTTTTCAGGTGCTTTTTTCCCATCAGTGCAGCTGACAGAAACTGAGTTCAGTTCTGTGCTGAGTCCCCTGTCTGAAAGCTATTATTTTACTGTGGCAGCTAAAGGACCCAGCTGAGAGCAGGCTCCATTTTGTGCTTCATGATGCACAAAGATAGTAAGGGCTTCTCTCGCCCCTGAGAGCTTCCAGTTCACAGCCACAATTCTCCATGTCACACTATGCGGCATGATGACCTGTTCTTTCTTTCTCATGACAGTCCAGCAATTGGTGTCACCCGATCTCTATCTGCCCAAATATCAGAAGTGCTATGAAACCATGGCTACTTAAGGATTTGCTCAGTTGGCAAGTTCATGTCCATGGCTTTCCAAAGGCTCTGCATCAGAGCCATTGCCAGGAAAGAGGACTTTCATAAGTTAATTTTGGGAACTTCTGTTCTGTGTTGTTGCCATAGAAAGAGAACTCTGAAGGAACCTAAGTGTCCAAAGCAATTGCAGTGCTGCCATCAGGATATGCCCTTGGAAGCCGTGGACATTTATGTTGTGTTGCCACTGTAGACCAATTTCTCTCTGGCGAAAGGACTAACATTCTATAGAAATAGCCATTAATAGTCAACAGACTGTTGAGACCATTGGGATGAACCCCCAAATTGAAGTCCTGGCTTGGAGCATGAATTTGAAACAGCATCTCCTACGTCTCTAGCTTAACCATTTCTGGCAATCAGCATCTGTTTCTGACCAGAAATTCCACATTGCACAAAAACTTTAGTTAAATGACATGTTTAAATGAAAAGACTGGGATTAAACAAATGCCTGTTTTGAATGAAAAGCAGGTTTGGTCCAGCTGCACTGGCCTCTTCAAGCAGTTTGTAGTTCTGTAAGAGTATTGCTGGTGGCCCGTGAAGGACTTTGGACAAGTCTTCCTTCATTGTCATGCATTGATCTCATGCATCGCAAATCCAGCCAGTGGCTGAGGAGTGGATATCGCTGTTAATTGGTTACATCTGCCTCTAACGCCTGGCTACCATCTGGCAGAGGTGGTGGCGTTTGCAATGCCGCCTTGGCAGAGAAGCTCTACGACTGCCATCTGTTGGCTTCCAGAGTCACATTTCCTAGATAAACATGGCCTCCCCATGGGAAATGTGACTTCTCATCTGTGACGGATGGAATGTAAAAGGCGCCTCCAGCTTTCACGGGATCCTCAGGAACCTGTTGGGCCATTATCAAATGTGAAGCCATTATTTTATAATGGACATAATCTTTCTCCTTCCTGCATCTCATGTAAGAAGAACATACTCCATTTCCAAAGAATCCATAAGGAATTCTACCTTGCCACCAAAGATCTCTGTGTTTGAACAGAATCAGAAAAGAAATGAAGGTTTGCTGTTTTGTTTTGGTTTTCCCATTGGTGATGCTGAATATTTAATCACAGCTCCACAACAACATGAATTTCTCTTTGGATTCCTCCCTGAGCTGCAGTGGCTGATCCTGGCTCAGGAACAGATCTCAGGCTGGTCCCAATGGACTCCCTTGTTTTGTCCAGACTTGGCTGTTCTTGCTAGTTTGCTGGAAGGCCTTCAGGTACTCAGACGAAAAACTTCTGCACACATGTACGTACGTGTGTGTGGGCAAAATATATATATATTCCCAGAGGCTTTTGTAATGGAAATTTCTTATTGAAGAACAAATTTAATAAAATATGAGTTTTCTTCTGAACTGTTCTCAGGGAAAGCTGTTTGGGTTCCCCGGGTGCAAAAGAATATCTGGAGTTACGTCAGGAATTTCTAGCAATTTTATATTTGTGTCCACTGAAATCCACAAAAGTCAGTCAGATCTTTCCATGGAGTTCTTCTAACAAATGAATGGCTAATGATTATGATATTTGCTCCAGAAGGTTGGTTATTTCTTCTAAAATTTGAATAGCAGAGTTCAAAACCTTAGAAGACCAGTATCATCCAGAGGAATCTGCATTGTCTTTGCTGACATAACCATTTCTGACAGACTGATTAATAAATATAACACCAGTACTTGTGGCAACAGGATCACAGAGGAACAGGTACATCAGTTAATAAATAATGCTGGTCATAGCTTCTCTCTTTAAAAAAAAAAAAGTTAATATTCAACCTTTTTAAAAAGTAATTATTTTGGAAAGATTACTTTAAAAAAAAAGCACCTGCCTGTTTAAAGCATCTTAACCAAAGTAAGGCTTATTGTCTTCCTTTCTCTCTTATATTTAAAACCACATTGACAATTTCAAAACAACAAAAAATCTCTCAGGTGATACTGTAAAATGGAAGTTCCTTATGAGGTTGTGGCTACTCTGTGGGCTTAAACACATTCTCAAGGGCCAGAAAACTCTGGGGGTCTCAGATCAAATACTAAAGTGGATGTGCTGGACAAAACACCTGGAGCGTTTCCTCTGAACCATCAACTCCCCCAGGGCTGATGGATTCGTGTATTGACTTCTCATAACAGAGCCTTCCAGTCTTTTTTTCCAGGACAGACTGCCTGTGTTACTGAAGAACCAGGAATTACTGTTACCAGGAACCTGGCTTCAGTGCCCCAGGGCTAAACAAGCTTAGATCTGTGTTTTACCAGTCCAAAGAGACATTTCATGAGTTTTAACCAGCATCACAAATATGCTGGGTAGGAAACGTGATCTAGGCTGCCCCAGTTGTCAACACAGAGAGTCTGAGTGCCACACTAGAGCGGGCAAGCCTTTGAGTTGTATGAAAAACAAATATAAAAATGTTATGGGGTTTTTCTGTATTTTTTTTCTCTCACTATTCTTCCAAAGATTAAACACTGAGGATTGCACTCATTAAGAACTATGGGACTGTTTGTTGTAAGCAATTTCATTAAGACACCAGACTCTGAATCAACAAGTTACTTAACATTTTAACCACTTAATTATATGCACAAAAGAAAATCCTGTTGACTCCAGCATGTGCTTAACGCTCTGTTGAACCAGAGCCTTAGTCCAGTTAGCAAACTTGTCATGAGCTGATCCTGATTTATACAAATGGGTTTATTATTTGTAAGTATTCACCAAATAGGTTGGACAAATAATTTTTCAACCTATCTGCTTTTACTGTTTGCTTTAGACTGTTTGCTAGTAATTCTTTATTCATTATGGTTGGTCAAGTGCAACACATGATGCTTCTGAACAGGAAAGGCTGGGGGGGTAAAGGGGAAAAGATTAATGAATAATGAATAACATACTTCCTGGTATGAATCTTCATGCTGAAGTGAGTGAAACATTAAAAATTTGCAAACATTTTCATAAATTCTCTGTTGCTGCCTGGATACTCAAGGAAAGAAATAATATGACTTCAAGAATCATTGTTAACCCAATAGGGCATTTTAATACACTCAGGGTAGATACTCAAAGCCAGTAAGTGCCAAAAAATGCCAATGGACACCCACTAAGACTTTCAAAAGTGCTTAAGCCAGAGCATGCTCAGGGTGCATCATAAGCAGATGCTCTTGGGCATCTGAAATTCCCATGTAGTGCTTATCTGCATTCTTTGAAAATCTTCTGCTCAACTCCACCCAGTGATCTCAGCATGAGGCCACAAAAGCATCTCCTGAAATCATTACTTATGAAACAAGCAGCTTATCACGTGTTTGACCTGAAGCACATGCTTGAATCCTGCCGGAGGTGGAAGTTATACTAAGAATATGTATGTGAGTCCACTGAGGGGAGAAAAAAACAAGGAAGACGGAGAAGCTGCTGTGATCCTTCCAGGGTTGCTCAGTGGTCTGCAGGTCAAAGAAGTGACTCCTTCAAGAAGTCAATGGAGGAATAGACCTGGTTGGGGGCAAAGGTTTTATTTGTTTGTTTTCCAATGGGAAGTAATAATATTTTGTTTTTTTTTTTTAAAAAAAAGTTAACACCAAGATGTTTTCACTTTTTAGCTGAAAAGCTTTTGGTTTGAACAATCTAACAATTAATATAGAAATCACTATTTTCTATAGAAAACACGGAAATACATTCAACTGAAAATACCATTTGTATTCACTGAAAAACCCTTTTCACTGAATCTTCTGGAGAAGGTTGGATAGATTTTGTTGCTAGGATTTTGCACTCAGGGAGGTGAAATCAAATGAAACTGAGGGCACTGTGCTTTGGGTTTAGCTAGCAAAGCACAGCTGAGTCATTTCCATTTGGAAAAAAACAACCCCCCATCCTTCTCTCCGTAAAACTTTCTACATCTCTCTGGCCATGAAATATTTTCTCCCCTTTGCAAGCGGAGGTGTTTTGAGCAGAGCTCGTCCCGGGCTGCAGAGGGGCATTTGCCTCCTGCCCCACTGCCTTCCCTCTCACGCTGTCCACCGGGTGCGAGAACCAAGTGTCAGAACCGATCAATGTACGAGCTCGCCACCAGCCGCGGTGCCCCACTCATTAGAAACAATTTGCATGCTGAGCATCAGTATGACAGCCCTAGCGAGGGATTTGTTTAGCTAATTTAGAGTAATGGAGAAGATAAATTAATCACTTTAACACTGATGCTCCCTGACACGGCAAGGCTCGTAGTCATCCCCCCACACCTGTCAGCAAGGCACCCCCAATTCTCCCCCTCTTTCCATGCGTGTTTGCCCCCGAACAGAGAGTTCAGGGATATAATGACAGGCCTGGAGTACCAGGCCAGAAGCTGTCAGCATGGAGGAAAAACAAGGCAGCTACCGAGTGCTTACAGCAAGGTTAAAGCAAACAGGATTATCTGTTCAAAGCACTTGAGAGTGCTGATGCTCTCAAAACAAAGGACAGGGGCAGGAGCCTCAGCCATCTCCCATCTCACTGCGCTCAGCTGTGCCCAGCCTGCTCTGCCTCAGCTGGGGAGAAACCTGATCGGGAGCTGCTGCTTCATTAATGATTGATTAAGGCAATAGTGCTGGGGTGGAGGAATCCTGCACGTGGTGAGCACCGCTCCTCTCCAGGTGTTGCACTCCCCCTGGGAAGGGAAGGGCTGTGAGGCGAGGGCTCTAAGACAACAGTGCCCAGTGCTAGGTCGACCAGGGCTGGGCTCAGGGATGTGGAGGAGAAAGTCTCACTTAGGAAGAAAGTTGGAAATTTGTTCATTTTCAGCTCTTTTTTTTT
>VYZW01026898.1:6378-36258 GCA_013401315.1 Balaeniceps rex
CCTTCAACCTAAGAAAAGCAAAAAAGCTGCAGTAGACATCTCATCAAAGAGTAACACCATTGACAGAGTTAGGAAAGAGTGGCACCATTTATAACAATGGAGAGTAACACCAATGATAAGGCTAAGAAAGAACAATGCCATTGGAGGTAAAAAGATGTAACACAATACATGTCTTCGAAGACTACAGACTATACATAATCTGAAAGCATAAGGGTATGTGAGGTATTCTTTTCATAAACATGAATGCACTGTCCAAACATTTTGGATAGAAGGTCAAGCTCCGCATCTCAGTGCTTTGGCTGGCTACTAAACAGCACTGTGGTCAACCAAAATTGATAAACCACAGAAATTAAAGTGTTAGTCAAGGAGTGTACATTTGTGCTTGCAAGTAATTTTACCTAATAAAACCAGATATGTTTTTCTCCTTGTTACAAATTTGCTTCAGTGGAACACAACAGATATTAAGAATTATTGGCATCAATTACTATACTTAAAAGGGAATAACTTAACAACCGAAACACGTATTGCACCAGTGTTTCTATGACTGGTGATGAAGAAGGAAGTAACAGGAACAAAAAAGAAATGGAACAAACCAGAGGCTATCATGATTGATTAGACAAATATATCACAGGAGAACTATCTAGAAAGAAGTCCAAACTACTTTTTCAAAACAAATTATACAGTAGAAAATACGGTCTACATGACGAATGGCTGCATCTTTGCTCATAAAATCTGGCCACAGACAGAACAAGGAACACATTTGAATGAATATATATTCACTGAAGGGAAAATTATCAAAGACACTATTCTGCCGAGCCAGATCAGGACAGACAGATAGCCAAACCCGACAGAGAGATCAATGAAAACTCATGAACACCACACTACTGAAAAAACAATACAATGTAGTGTCCTGTCACCCCTGGAAAAGCTCCATCTTCAAACCACCAACAATGCTGTTCAACATCTCCTACAAAGCTAAGTATGAAGGAACAGGCTTCCAAAATCTGCAGAAAGGAGACTACATATTCTCAATGAAAAAGTCAGATTTTTGTTCATTTTTCAAGGGTGGTTTTAAATTTTGTATGCAGTTAGGACAAAATGTTAAACAGAAGATTTTTCTAGTACACTTACTTTAAACTGTGTCCCTCACTTTGTATACGACAATTATATATAACTGTGATCACAGTAAACGTCATGATGCACAGGCAGCTGCCTATTAATTGATAAGACAAGGTGTTCACATTTCTTTTTACTGTCTTATTAAAAACTATCTTTTAATATCGTGAATGTTAATGTGTTACCGTCTCCACAGTCTCCAAGACTCTCCTGTTTTTCATACAGCTTTTACAAGTAAGGCAGTGGGTATTTCAGCATAAACTGTCAGGTGCTGTCAGCAAGATATTTTATGCACCTAGCAGAACACAATTTCTTCATCCTGTTTGTACAACCACCACCACCCCTGCTCTTACCATTCTCTGAGACAACATTCACAGCCATTGTTGTTATATCTTGAATGCAGGCAGCTTGAAATCCTTCAGTAGGAGGAGTGCTGTAGGTGCTCAGTCCAGTTGCTTTATTGATGTATATTGTCTTACCCGACGAAACATCAAAATCTTGCAGCCAGTCAGAACACCACGAATCATTCCTGGGATCACCTGTGCTTGTGTTGGCTGCAGAGAATTCCAAGTTACTTGGGAAGGTCATATGGGGAACCTCAGTATCTTTCAAATTTTGTTCTGAGGATTCATCTAATGTACTTTTATCTTTACAGATGATGTCAGTACAATCCTTTTTAGCAGGTAATGATAAAACACTGCTTGAAGAGACTGTATACTCCCCTTCTACACTGCTGAGTGGTGACGCGCTGGCGGTACTTTTCATGGACTCTACTCTTGTACCGTCTGATCGCGAGCACGCATCCCCCTTAGAAATGGTGTAATTACATTCCCTCATTTCTTCCACTGAGGATTTATATGTTTGACAAGCATTGTAAAAAAAATCATTATTTGAAGATTCAAGATCAAAACAGTAGTCCTCTTTCCTACTTGAATCTGTATGGAATTGCTCACCAAGTTGTTCTATGTCTTTGAGGTCACTTTTCATTCTGGACAGTTTGGATGATAGCGAACTTGGAGATCTTCTAAAACTTGTATTTGTTTTACTAACCTCAGAGTAGTCAGACAATGTCAAAGGACTCTGACAAAGGGCTTGTTTGTCCTGTGAAGTTTCTCCACTACAGAATAAAGTCTCTTCCAAAGAACCAAAAACTTGTCTACTATTATTAGCATCTGTATCTTCCAAAGTTGGAGTTTCACAAGCGCTCACACTACCATGGTCGTCATTCTTATTCTTTGAAAAGGCACAATTAGCTTGTGAATTAAAAACTGGGAGACCAAATTCACTCTGCTCTGACAACTGTGTTGCAGGCGTACACTTGACTCTTCCATAATATCTCCTGAACTTTTCTAACGAACCCAGCTGTGTGGACAAGCTCAGCTTCTTAGAGGGCTGAGATCTTGGCACAGCTATTTGCCTTCTTATAACTTTATTGTGAAGAATACCTGAAGAAGTTGCCAGTGGCAATTCTGTAATATTTGATGTCTCATAATGTCTTTTACCGGTGGCAATAGACATAGCTATCCCCTCACTCACCTGATTTGACAAAGTTTTATTCTCTAACCGCTCATTACCATCAGCCATGTGTACTTCTCTGGTGTAGGGAGGTGCATATTCTTTATTTGTATTACTGGAAATATCCTTAGCATTTAAAGACGGAATTGGAAAATTCACCTTGTGGCCAAAAATATCCTTGACACCGACAGGGCCAGGTCTACACTGCATGTTTAATGCAATATTTGTTTCTGTTTGTTCACATTCACATGGGGGCTCATTTCGCATAACACATGTTGTGAGGCCTGTAGAGCACAGTTTTAGTGGTATCGAACTAACAGCCCCTCTTCCAGCATCATCTATCACTTCAGCTGTTTCCCTGTCTCCTCTTCTTGCGTCACACAGTCTCATCAATGAACTTCCAGAGACAGTTTCTGGTCCCCTTGCTGTTTCAGTAGGGTCTTCTCTCTCAGACGGCGACCGAATAACATCATTATTTAAGATACGGACTGTATTGCTTTTCTGCGCTACTTTGCCTTGCTGGCTTCCCACATCTTTTTCGTAATTCCCTGCAGAATGCTGCAGGTCACCACAACTGTTTATTTTTCTTGTTTCTGATTCGGCCCCTCCACTAAAAGAGGAATGAAGATTTTCTGAAGGTTTCAGATGAGTATCAGGTGCTTTTTGGGAACTGTTGGTGTCTTTTGGCTCCTGCTCTGAGATATTTGATATAATGAAATCAGAAGCTGTATCATCTTTGCTGAGCAGTGTAATCTCCACTTTGTTGTTTCTACCTGGATCAGATGGTTCAGCAATCTTCTGATTTGGGGCAATTTCACTTTCCTGTAGATTTTTATTTGACTCTGTAAGATTCAAAGATTTTTTCCCAGTCATGGATTTCCTTTTGACATCTTTTGATTGCAAGTTATGCACTTCATAGGAATCCACAATTTCATCGCATGCTTTCTTAAAACTGTCTTGGACGCTCTTCTCGTCAGAGAGTGAGGGCTTCAGAACTGGAGCTTTATACAAACAAAAGTCATTATCTTCATTAAATTCTTTGATGTCCTCACTACACGGTTCAATAAATAAATGTTCTCGTTTCAAAAATATTTTCACTCCTTCCTCTACGCAAGTTAGAAGAACATCCCAGTTCTGGAACTCAATTAGAGTTTTTGCAGGTTCCAGACACACATCATAGTCACTGTACGCACAGGTCACATTGAGAATGAAGATGCCATACAACTCTGGGCTGCAACGATGGCGACCAGGACTTGAACTAGCCTGTCTGCTCGCAGGGCCACTTTTTGCCTTGCAAATGACACTTTCTTTTCTTAATAAAAAATCAATTAGTTTATGTAGTCTTGTCTTCAAAACAAGTCTTCTATTCACATACAAGAACTGCATATTCTTATTGTAATGTCCTTCAATACTGATATAACCACTTAGCTCAAACCCCCCCAACTTGTGATTTATTTCTCGTAACTTCTGCGATCTGCTCAGTCCATAAATTTGACAAAACCGAGAGTATACATCTCTTGTCTTAGGGAGCTGAAGCACCATAGAACAAGAAGCGTCGTTCCTTAAAGAAAGTGAAACAGAGGGATGCATCAGCGAAATAGCCTCTACTTTCTGTCTCACTCTCTCAAATTCCAGCACAGGATCCATACGCTTTCTCCTCACCGGTAACTGATGGAACAGATTACACACGGTCACTGTAGTTCCACCACTTGGTCTGCTCAATTCAGCTTCACAGACGTCCAGTGCTTGCCCATTGTGAAATAGTTTCACAAATGTTTTTGCTGTCCTGCTGGTCTTAGATGAAACTTCCACTATGCTGGCCATGTTGGCTATGCTTGCCACAGCCTCCCCTCTAAAGCCATAGAACATCAGGTTCTCCAAGTCTCCCACTGAGCTGCACTTGCTGGTGAAGTACCGCTTTCCCATTGCATTTAAGTCCTCTCTCCCCATCCCGGAGCCGTTGTCCACCACCTGGATCTTAAAAGCTTCCAAATCCACCCTGACAGCTACGCATGTTGCTTTGGCATCAATGCTATTGAGAACTAGCTCCTCAACACACTGCCCCAGTGAGTGGATAGTCACTCCAGAACGCAGCCTGGCTCGCACATCTTCCACCAAACATTTGATCATGTCAAAATCAGATAGATGAGAAACCCAAGAAACTGCCGGGAGCTCACTCCTCCATGTTCCTTAAAACAACTCCCTGGGTGTAGAGAGGGGAAAAAGAAAAAAAGAAAAGAAAAAATACAAATTAAAGGCCTGAAAAAACTTTCTTAGTTTTCCTGGTATTTGGAGGCTTTTTCTGTGATTACTTTCCTGCTCAGGCTTTGACTACACATCATTGGCGCCTTCAGGCTAAATGGCCAGAATTCGAATCTATGCTCCTTACTAACAACATACATGATTCGCAGTCTTAACATACCTAAACCAAACTCCAACTATGATAATGCTAAACTCAAACGACCTGCAAAGAGGCTTCTGCTTCCATTTGCACCAAAAATACACAGAAGGTATCACCAAGAAGCAGGCACAGAGCTGCTTTCCTCTCGTTTTTAGCTCAATCTCCTCACATAAATTCACAACGTGGCCTCATTCTGGCCAAAGCGCACCTGCTGTAATTCACCCAAGAAAGGAATAAAGCGGACTTGGGAATGGGTGTGGGATACTGAGTAAGCCGTTTATGTGCAAGAGAACCCACTATTTGCCAGTCCTGCCCTTGATGACTACTGTTTTCTTACTGGTATTCATTCGAGGGGACACCTCTGCACCCCTGACGCAGAGCTCCCCACGCAGCTTCGCAAGCGCTAATCGCCTTCTCTGGGGATCTGGTGCCCCGCTGCGTGACGGCTACCCGGGTGCTCCCGGGCCCCGGGGGCACAGCACGGCAGCCGAGACCGCGCCCGGGCTCGCCACCACACGCTGCCGGGCGGCGCGCAGAGGCGGTGGGCGGGCACGCCCTCCCCTCACCGCCCGGGCCTCTGCCCGCTCCCGGGAGAAGCCGCGTCCGGAGGCGGGCGCCCGCCGGGACAGGGCGCTGACAGGAGAGGCGGCCCCACTCCACCGGCAGCGTGGGGCGGCACCCCTGCTCCCCGCCCCCCNCTGGCCTGGGGGCGGGGCGGCCCCACAACGGCCGCGGCGCGAGACCAACCGTCGCAGGCTGCCAGGCCCGCACGCGGCTCTGGCAGGAGAGCAACGACGAGCGACGGGACGCGCCGGGAGCTCAGGGCGCCTGCGCAGCTCCGGGCAGGGGGGGCGGCGGGACTACGGCTCCCAGCAGGCCCGGCGCCGCGGGCAGTGCATGGTGGGAGATGTAGTTCCCGTCCCCAGGCCGGACAGCGGGCGGGCCCAGGGCGGCCGGAGGAAGGGGCGGCGGCGGGATGCACACCTTCCGCCGGGCCTCCTCCCTCAGAGCGGCACCGGGGGCTGCTCGTAACACCGCACGGTCACGCAGAGACAGGTATCGGCAACAGGCTCATGCTTGGAGGGCCCGATCCCCTCGAGCCCCGTATGACACATCCGTTCCACACAAGAAGCTCCAAGCAGTTTTATTCTACAGAAAAAATAAAGTTCTGGAACAAGATAAATTGTTTCTGAGGGATTTAGAGCACAGAAATAATGTTTTTAGCAATATTTAGTATGGGCATTGATTCTGTCACTTCCTTCACATGAGCACAACACTATACAAATTACAAATTTTACTCATCTACAACTACTCAAGCCACATCCTGCACACACATTCAGAAATTAAAGGTGTGTCCCCAAACAGCCCCTTTAATAAAGATAGCACAGCTCTTCCTCTACCTGCCAAAATTCTGTGAAAGGCTGAGGGTTAGACTCACAGTACAACAAACCAATAAATTAGAAATGTAATAAAATAAAGTTCTATAGAGCTGAATATTGGCTGACTGAACGAACAGGGAAGAGGGAAAAGGTTCTGTGTGGGCAGCTCATACTCCAGCTTTTGCTTCTTCCTGGACAAAGTTATTTCAAAATCTGGAAGTCCTTGTACTCCAGCGCCGCGATCTTCTTCTCATTGCTGAACTCAGCTCGGCTGATGCGGGACTGGGGACTTCCCACCTTCCTGAGCCATTCCTGCAGCTCCTGTACCCTGGCAGTTGGACCCTGAATTCGTCCTTGCACGGTGCCGTGGCTAGTATTTTGGACCCAACCAACGAGTCCTAGCCCCTTAGCCTCCCCCTGAGAAGACAATGCAGAGCAAAATGAGATTAATCTGAACTATAAGAGAGCTACAGAATGACATTCACGTACAGGCGTCAATTTTATAGGCAAGACACAGACCTCCAAGGAAGCTCCTATGGCTCAGGCAGCAGGAAAGCAGCAGAGGATTCACCCAGCTACTCACTGTATTCTTTCACATGAACAACTGGGGCTGAAACGCGCTTTTCAGTCGTGCTTACATAACGCAGCACTGGCCACCAGCAGCACCGAGAGAGACAGCTCCCAGTCAGAAGCGGCCGGGGCCGCGATCCAGCCCGCCCGCGGCTCATCCCCGCCGAGGCGCCCACAGGAGCCGCCACAGCCCCACCGGCGCTGACAGCAGGCACCACACACGCCAGCAGGCAGGCTGCCCCTCAGGAAGGGGCGCGCCGCGGGGCCCCGCCCCGCCCTGCCCCGCCCAGCCTCGCACCTGGGTGTACTTGCGGAAGAAAACGCCCTGCACCTTGCCGAACACCTCGTAGTCCACGGAGATCAGGCCCTCGCCCTCCGCCATGGCGGCGCCGCTTGCCTCCTCCTGCCGCCACCGCACAGCCCGCTGCGCCTGCGCGTCGCGGCTCCCGCTGGGGGCGTGGCCTCGCCTGCCCCTGGGGCCAATGAAGAGCCAGGATCCGCGCGCGGCCGGGGAGGGGCTGGTCCCTCATTAACCGCCTCATGAATAATGCATATTGACTCGCCAGCCGCTCCATCGCCCCTACCTGGCCATAGAGGTGGGGTCCTCCAGAGGGTGGAGTGGAACAGGGGCGTTGCGGAGAAACCATCGAGAGGCCGCTCACCGGCGAGAGCGGCACAGGAACTGGCATCGGCGTGCCTGTCTCCAGGCAACAGCCGTCAACACGGCGCCCGGGGCGGTGGCAGGCGCGGGGCGGTGGCGGCGGGCTGGGAGGAGGAGGTGTCGGTGGTGTCGGGTCTCTCGGGCGATGGGAGACCGATGAGCGAAACGGGAGGCGACGCAGCTTGCCGAGGAGGCCGGGCGGAGCGCCGGCCACAGCCCCGCAGGTAAACCCGCTCGTAACCCCGCTTGACCCGCGCCGCCGCCCGCGGGGCCGGCCTGGGGCTTGGGTACCTGACACGCTTCGGGGCATGTGGTAGAACGAGCCACGGGAAGATTGTACTGAGCTTTACCGGACGCCTGCGTGTCGGACCTGTGTGCCACACTGGTGGATCTACAGTGCCGAAACTGAAGGGACACGTTATGCGAAACACCCTGGGGGAGTATAACAATTTCTCTGGCAGTACAGCATGTTTCTGCTGCTACCATGATAAGACAGGGCTCAGACAGAAAACGAAATAAAAACACATCTTATTTCTTGGCTGCATAAATGATTGGGACTGGAAGAGGCAGCATGGGAGCTCCCTAGATGGAAGGAATGTAAAGATTTACAGAACCCAGAAATGTTACAAAACCTTGGCTAATATTTATTACAGCCTCTCATTGTAGCCTCCAGGTGTAGACTGTTAGGAGAAAATTTGTCCAGTTTTGAATAAGATAGTCTGTAATGACTCTGCTTCTAACCTCAGGCTCTTTCTCAGGCACTGAATGGCTTTGTTTCCACCGGTGGATTCTGCGGCGGCAGCTACTAAGCTTGTTCCCAGTTCCCAGCTGGAACACCAGAAGATCAACTTTCAGCATGAACTCATACCTGACAAAGAGGAAAGTTTAAAGGATCTCTATGCCCGAAAGAGCCGAAGCTATTCATATTCTCTTTCTGCAGAAAGCAGTCAACACACCTCCATGCACGGAGGCCTCTGTTCAGCTGGACTGCAGAGCAAGTATCTCACCAGCCAGATCAAAACTCTGCCAGCTAAATCAGTAGCCAGACAGAAAGAAGGAGTGGACCGTGCATATCCCCTGAAACCAATTTTTCACCACGAGGGTGTGAGTCTTCCAGTGGTCAACACAGCACAGCTCAGACGTTCCCCATACATGGAGGAAGCTCCAAATAGTAGGCCTAGATCAATGAGCAAAGGGAAGCCTCCAGCAGGGAGGTCTCAACTAGCTGCAGTGCTCTCTCCTTGGACAGCAGTGCCTAAACAATCAGCCTCCCATCTATACAGGAGAGAGCTGGCCTACATCCTAAAGTTGGAGGCTGATGGATGGAACCTGGAAGAGGAAATTCGAAAGAAAGAGGCCCTCCTCAGAGAGAAGCTGAGGAGAACAAAGGAGGAGCTTAGGAGGATTCAAAGAGAGAAGGAGCTTGTCAAGGCAGAGGAGAGAAGAGACAGAGAAGCAGAGAGGACCCACGAGCGAAAGGCCACAAGGCACACTGAAGAGAAAACTCTCAGAGTTACAGTCAGGCCAGGTGGTGGTGGGGGGGTCTTTGGTGGGGCGCAATCTGCAGAGGCCGCTATCCCCAAGCCTGGCACCACCCTCCACCCCCAAGAGCTGGCTATGGGGAAACTCAAGAAGGAGCGGCTGGTGGCCAGCAACAGCAAAATTCAAGACCACATCCCCATGGAGCATTTAGCCTCTTGTTCAGAGCTGGCCCTAAAATGTAGCCCTTCTCCCGCTGCCCTCTCAGACCGAGATTCTGGTGACCACCTGTCTGCAGAGGTGCTGTACATGCAGGCTGCCAGTGCTGTGGAGCAGGGGGGGCTCGGACAGTGCAGCTTCTGCGGGCGTAAGTTTCTCTGCAGCAGGCTTGAGAAGCACACGAGTATCTGTGGCAAGAGCCAAGGCTCCAAGAGAAAAGTGTTTGACTCCAGCAGGGCCAGAGCTAGGGGCACAGAACTGGAACAGTATCAGCAGTGGAAGAGCTCAGAGGGGCCTCAGGTAATGTGCAGTCCCTTTGCCTCCCTCAATCCACATCTACTGCTCACGTTCCTTCCACCTTGACATCTAATTCTGACTGAGATGCGAGCGCCTTCACATGTACACGGGGCTAAGGGATACAATCCAGCTATTGCCTCTGAAAGGTTCTTGCCAAATGGATAAACACATCCATTTAAAATCTAATAGATGGGGGTGGGGGTCCTAACTGACTTGTCTTTGTAATGTGTCAAGGGTGTTCTCCTGGAGAAAGCTCACTCCTTGCTGTAGTCGGGATGCTCAGGGTGCATACTGGGTCTGCTGCAGTAAAGCTCTGTGGCATGAGGGGCTGCAGGGAACTGACTGAAAATCCAGGTAATAACACAGGCAATCAAAACGAGGGCAGTGGAAACATGCAGCTTTGTTCCTGCAAAGCAGCTATAGCAACGCTCTCCAGTTCCTTGGCCCTACTGCTTGCTTTTGTGGTTATTCTCAAGCTCGTTCTAAGTATTGATGTCTCCACCAGTATTTCCTTCAAATCCTCCTTCGCGCTGGTCTTTTTGATCCCCTTTGTGGGACTCAGCTTCCCAGGGTGGCTTTTACATCAATGGGGAGTACCCAGGGACGGGTAACCCAAGTTGGACCCTGAGTGTAAGATTGAGAATGGAGGCTGATGGTGGTGCCATTGCTCTGCCTTTCCCTTCTGCAGAATAAGCCACCCAGAAGGAACAACTGGAGACAGAAGCACGAGGTTTTCATCCAGACCCTGCGCCAGGCCCGCCAGGTGCAGCAAGTCCTCTCCAAGGGAGGGAAGGTGTCTGACTTGCCCCCGTTGCCTCCCATCGAAAACCCAGACTATGTTGCCTGCCCCTACTGCGGACGCCGATTTGCTCCCCAAGCAGCTGAGAGACATATTCCCAAATGCAAAACCATCAAGAATAGGCCCCCACCCCCACCGCAGAGGAGGCGCTGCTGAGGCAGTGTACCTCGGTACCTGCTGCTGTGATTCCCTGCCTGTTTTCTGCCAGGTTTCCAGCCACATGCACTTGCGCTTTCCCTAGTCTCAACACTGGCTGTGAGTGTTGAGCTCATGTGCACACCAAGTGAACAGCTCAGGACACAGAAGCAGAATACTAGAACTTGTAGACTTTGACCTGTGCCCTGGGTTGCCCCATGCGGGACGCCCCTCTGGGGGCCACTTCTCCCATCCAGTGAGCTCAACATGGAGTCTCAGTGTAGGTGTAAGGCTGTCGCTGTTCAGTCACCTGAGCAGGGGAGAAAGGCTGTTGCTACAAGCTGTCAGTGGGACAGCAGCGAGGAGCAAACCAGCCATCAGAAAGGGGCTGTTCTTCAGAATCATATTTTGCCTGTAGGTTAGGGAGGCTTGTGCTTTTTTTTTTTAAAAAAAAAAAAAAACAAAAACAAAAAAACCTAGTGGTGTCTGATGTGGAGAGAGCTGCTGTCCTTTAGCTCATCAGTGGCTGCAGACTCATTTTTTTTTCCATCTCCAAAAGCATAGAGAAGTGCTGTTCATGAAGAAGTGCTGCTCATGAAGAAAAGCTGGGTCTTCTTCAGAGTATCTGCCTTTTGTTTGCTCTACTGCTCTGTAGGTGCAGATGTTCACCCCTGAATGTGCTAACAGCGACAGTGGTTCTGGCTGGCGTAGCATTCTTATTGTAGCTACCTACAAAAGATTGGGATGTGAGGGGTTCCTCTTTTTTTGCCATGGAAAGGACTCTATATTCTTCAAAACTATTTAGCATTTAGACAAGGCATTTGGAAAAGTCAGAGGGAGGGGAGGAAACTATGTAAGCAGTTAACTTTTTTGCAGCTGTGTTCTTCCATCCTTGGTACCTGCGCTAGACGACAGGATCCAGAGCTGCTGCTTGGTCATTGCTCATGCTCTGTCCTATTTGTTGTAGCATTGTCCAGTTGAATAATGAAAGCTGTGTAGGTAGGTTTGTTCCATGCTTGTTCTGCAGCAGCCCAAGAGTTTATTTAGATGCTTTTCTAAAACACTGGTGACAATCCTGGGGCTACGTCTTAACAGCTGAAGATCTGTGACATTACCATTTAGAAATGCAGTGTGACATTGTTTGAATTAGAAAAGGAGAACTGGGAGGAGTGCTGTTAAATGCTTCCTCAACACAGGAAGCTCAGGATCAGAAACTCAGGGGGTGAGAAAAGCTAGCAGTAGCAGGCACTTACTGTTTGAGTCTGTATGTCAATTCATGCACATAGAACGGCAGAGATACTCTGAACCAGCCAGGCCCTTGAGGCAACAGAACAACTATCCCAACGTGTCCCTTACCACGTACAATAGCTGGGTCTCAGAGTCGGGAAAGGGCGGAAGAAGAAATGCTTAATTAAAGAATAATGGCACACAAGATCAAAAATAGGTAATGAATAAGCTTAGACTGGAAATTAGGTTTCTAACCAGGAGAGGAGTGAGGTCATGGCAAAACCTTCCAAATAGATTAGCACAGGCAAGGAACTTGCATTGTTTCAACATGGACTTGGAGAAGACCATGGAAGGGAGCATATGGCAGGAGTTAGAAATTAAGAATTGTGATACAGAGCATTTGTTCCCATCTCCAGGCTTCTTGTATAAAGTGTGAAGAACACATCAGTGACAGTTCTGTGCCTCAGTGTATCACTTGTAGGAGATGAGAAGGAATTTCCTTCCCACGGCAACCTTCCCTCAATTCCTAACTTGGCTTCTGATTTTTTTTTTATTTTTTAATTTCCATCCAGAATGTCTAAGAACTGCTACAGCTAAAAAAAAGCCAAACACGCCCCGCCCCCAGACAGTACACTAACGAACTTCACATCAGAAAACCTGTTAGCTGTTTCACTTGTGTGTTCAGGGTTAAATCAACAATTAGATTTAATATAAAAAAATGGAGTTTTCCTGCAGGCCAAGTCACTAGGGCCCTCTAAAACACAGGGCTTGCACCCTTCCTTGAGTCATCTGCTTATTTTCATCTTAGTTGCTGCAATGGTAGGGAATTATGACAAAAATATACCCCTTCTTTTGCTTTCTTCTTGAGATACAAGGTAGTTCTTGGTGATTTTGGCCTCATGCTAAAGATCTTTCTTTGTCACACACTGTTAAAGGGTCTTTTGGGGGAAATAGGTGTCCTACAGACCCTTTTAGAGAATCATCTGCTTATAATCGGTGACAGTTCCTGCACATTTCTAAGTCACTTATTTTTCCAGATTCTGATTTTTAATATATTAGACTAGTTCTGTTGTGTAAAAGTTGTTTTTAAATGGTCACAGAGTGGTCTGTGTTCTCAAAGAAAGAATGACTACTTTGTATGAGAAAGTTGCAACAGGAAGCAAACAAGGAACAAAAAAATCCAGCAGCTCCTTTTGCAAGTCTTTCAGTAACATAGCAGCAGCTCATGGGAACCTAGAAAAAGATAAAAAGCCACTAGATTAAACTGGACTAGTCAGAAGCTGAATATGAAGAAACACTCCAGCCTTCAGTGGGTGGACCAGACTCCAGAAAGCAGTTGGAGAGCTTCTCCCTATAGACACCTGGGCAGACATCTCAATCCCTTGGCACGCCCCAGGAAAGCATGAAGGTCCCAGAAAGAGTCAGTGCTGCACGGTGCCAGACAGGTATAAGAGTGTACAAACCTAGAGAGGAGAGAAAAACCAGACTCGAAAACAAGAGAAAATAATTTGCTATATCCAAATGTATTGGAGAAGCAAGACCAATGCTCTAACTTCAGAGCTTCGAAATACAGGTTAGCAAGAGGTGACAAGGTAGGAAAGGGGTAAACTGGAAGCTTTATGCCAGCCTCCTTGAATTAATGAAAGGTGTAACTGAATTAAACAAAGACTAGTTCAGAAATTCAGTACCACTGCCTGTCTTGTAATATTAACTCCATTTCCCTTGCACTATGTTTCATTGACTGTATTTAGTGGACCCTAAAAGTCAGCAGAGTACAAATGGTGACTGGGGCAAGATACACACAGAAAAGCTTTTGATACTGTAAAATAAATCCATCTGTTGGGGACTTCTCTTAAGTGACAGGCAAACAGCTTACGCTGAGATTGAAACTGTAGATTAAACAAATTATTGAAATTAAATTACCAAGCTTTATTTGTTATCTTTTTTCAGAGCTAACCATGGGCAGTTCACCCCTCTTTGCTGAGCTATTGTTTCAGGTCAAGACAGGCAGCAGTATCCAGAAAGTCTCCGGTAAGTGGTTAGCAACAGTTTAGCCAAAGCATCAGGCTCAGCACAGAGATCTACCCTGCCTCTTTGCTATCACGGTGTTGCCCTCGCACTACTCAGGCTACATTATCCGTGCCAGCTCAGCTTTCTCTTCTGCTACTGCACTACAATCCCCCTCTTGGAGACATGCTGCATTTTCAGTATCCAAACCTCTGGTGAATTTTAAGTCTTTAAGCCAGCTCTGCCTCTCAAGAATTTTCACAATTTACTAAAAACCCTGATAAAAAATTAGAAGTGACAGACATTAAGTACAGTGTGCAGGAACAGCTGGCTGAGCAGGTGTCAGGCAGGTTCTCGCTTCTTCTCGCCTTAATGCTGAGTAGAAGCTGTTCCGAGAGAAACAGGTACGTCTTCCCTTTGAGCCTTTCTCTTCCCGTTACTCATTTCCCACTTGGCACTCAAACTGTTGAAATAAATACACACACAAAAGCCCCCTGACGTCACTAGGAGGAGATGCAGCAGCAAAAGAAAGAGTTGTTCTGTTGTTTGTTTGGGTTTTTTCTTTAATGAAGGGACACAAAACCTGACATTTTTTTTCCCATAGCAAAGAACCTGCAAGCCCCTTGGCCCTCCTTCTGTAAGCAAAATAAATAATCAAACCACAGAATGCTATGAAGCCAGCTGACTATACGCATATTTCCCCTTCCTCTCTTGGCAGGGGGGCGGAAATAAAAAGACTCCAAACACAGGAGAATGAGTTTAAACATTTATTTAAACAGAAACTCCAAACCACTACACCCTTCAACCTTTCAAAAAAAGACAATGACAAACTAGTTTTCAGCCAGAGTGTCAGAGCAGGCATAAGTTGCGTTCCACTATAACAACTCAGTAGCAATACTAGCAGGAGACCAACACATACAGAGCTAGCACTGCAAGAAGGGGAGAAGTAAAAAGGGTTTAAAACTGCTCAAAGGCACTTCTGCCCACTTGCCCACTTCCGTTTTCAGCCCAAGACGAAGGTGCTGGCTTTAAACTGCTTTTTTTGGTTGCATAGCTGGCTGGTGTGAAATCTGTGGTCTGTAACAGGCACAACCTGGATAGCGTGAATCCTCTAAGGCACATATGAGGTTGTGGAGCACAGGGCATCCTCTGTCAGGGACCCTAATCCTCCACTAGATCCAAGGGGAATCCAGTCTGTGCACCTAGCTTCCCAACTGCAGAGCATTGAGAAATGAGGATAGCAGTGCACTGCAGGAGAGCGACTCCCATCAGCTTGGTGCTTGCTTATTGGACATGGCTCAGGCTCAACTCTTCACTCCTCAAAGGCACTGCCGCAACATGACCAACTCAATCATTCCCAACCACAACAACCCTCAAGCTAGGACTCTAACCTGAGAACTGGCTCCAACGCACATGGGGGAAAGGAGAGCAGAGTCACAAGGACAACCAAGTGACGTGGCCACGCCAGGGTGCCTGACGCTCACCACCTCCCAGGAGGGCTGTCCTCCTAGCCTTCCTTCGGTAATGATGGACAGGCACACCGGTACGATCCTTGCCCTGGACACTGCACTGGAGAGACTGCACTTGATTCAGCTCCAAGATACTAGCAATAGGCACCAAAGAAGTATTTAAGGAGCATAGTTACAAGCAGAATGGTTTGGCATCCACTTCTAGAGACAAATGGGGAACGCTGGCTCCCCTGGAACAGTCTCTAAGAAGAAGTTTAGGAGAGGTGATAGGATATCCGACTCCAATAGACCTAAGGCAATTCTAGTGACATGCCATTGATGGGGATGGTTTAAGCCTAATGAAATCAGAACCCCACTCTCACAGCAAAGGTGAGAGGGACGAGGGACGACTCAGAGGCTTCACGTAAGGCAGGGGAGGGTAGCTGCTCCCAGGGACCCTACCAATCCCAAAAGCTTAGTTCAAACTCAGTTTGCTAATAAATTTAAGGGGAATAAAATTAACCTCATTCTCCAACAGGAAATGAGGAAATCTTGAGCATCAGACCATGCCTCTTCCCATCTCCAATTTTCTTGGGAAAGCCTCTCACTTCTAGAAAGAAGGTGAATTCCAGACAGAGACTTCATCATTCATGGTCATTGGGGAAGGCTGCATCCTGTGACCATGGCATTAATGACCTATTCTGGGTAGGAAACTGCATTCCAGCTTCATCAAAACACTGAGTGGAAAAACACTGATTCTTCCCACACCCACACAGAGCATGGGCACCAGGGGCTGAGCAGAACAGAAGCCAAGCAGGGAGCAGCTACGGGCTTATGCCAAGAAACCAGAAGCTCTGGCACCCAAACCAAGCGGTGACTTAGTCTGAGGCCCTCTGGTTGGGAAGCAGGTGGTCTGAAACTGAGAACCACAGATCCTATCTCAGACAGTCCCCGCTACTGCTATTGGAAACACCACCTGATTTACTCATCTCGGTGCATTGCCTGGAAGTTGGAAAGCTCTAGGCACCCAGAATAAAGCCTTTAAACTCTGTCTATACAGGCCACTGGACACAGCCATATGGCCAGAAGCTGTGCCTCGAGGCCAGGGACATGCTGTCTACCATTATCTCCCTAACAGGAAGATCGCCACTGCCTCCAGAATGAGACATTCTCTGCTCCCTCTGCCCCTGAGCAGAGGGGAGCAGCCTCACCAGCTGGGCCTTACCATGTGGTAGGGAGAGGATCCTAGTCCTTCACCCCTCTGAAGTGAAGGTGGCGAGTCTTAGGGTTCAGCCAGCTTCAGTACAAAACACGTCTCCTCCTCTCATCTACAGATGCAGTGATGAATACTGGGGTCCCAAAGGCAGCTCCCAAGAAGCAGTGAAACAATGAAAGGGCCACAAGCTGTTACTGGAGCCATCACCGTAATGGGGCCATTCTGCCTCACGTGCAGAATTGACAGATAAGGTGCAAAGAGGAGCTGCTGCTGCTTCAATCACTGAGCTGGCCAAGAGCTCAGGGGCCCTTCCCCTCTCAAACTCACTCCTAGTTCATATCAAACGTACATGGGTGCTGCTCTGGAGCCTCCGGCCTCGCTCCTTGTCTGCGAGTGACCTGAAGCCACGAAAGCCGCTCTCTGCATTCGATTAGTGTGCTGTGAAGTTAGATGGATCCCAGTGGGCTCAGGAGACTAGAGACTGGAGCGGCATGAGTCCGTTCCCAGGAGACACCAGGAATCTGAATCCAAGTCAGGTTTCGGATCCACTTCCATCTCCTCTTTGGCTGTCTGTGTTCCTTTGGAATGAACCTCCACCTGCCAAAACACACGGCAGTTATCCAAACAGCTCTAGGACTAGCTCCAAAGAAGCTAGGAGCCACACAAGGCACAGTTCCTATTCTCCACAGCCATTTGGGACTCTCCTCGACATCTGACTGCATATCCCTTCTCACCAGGAGAAATAAAGGGGAATCCTGGGTCCCTCAAGGACTGGGCTGTCCTCACAGGAAACTGTCTTCTTGACTTCATTCCTGCTGCTACTACCAGAGCCTGCATCAGCAGCTCAAACAAGGGACAGGCACCATGCTCACTCCCCCCATTCTGCTCCCAGGGAGACGTCTGTTAAGAGCTGCTTCCTTCTACACAGCCTCCACAATCCACACAGGAGCCAGGATCAGCGTAGTGAACCCTGAGCATGGATGTGCACTCAGGTGATGGCTCCTCACCTGCTGCATTCCCTCCATCCCCCTGCAGAACTGCTGGAGTTGGGCACTCAGACGAACAGTTTCCTGCTGCAGCTTCTTCTGATCATCCAGACACTGTAAAACCAGGCCTCGGAGGTGTGTCACCTCCACTTGCAGGGCACTGCACATGCAGCCCGCAACAGGAGATGCAGCTTTCCCTTCACCGCATGGCAAGGTTGGACTCAGGCAAGTAGGCTGCAGAGACACAGAGGGAAGTCAGGCCAGGTTTGAGTGCAAGGCCAGGAGTTGTATATGCCACAAGAAACTATGCACAGAAAGTGTCACCCCAGCTCATTTCCTGACTTCCCAAACTTCTAGCAGCCAAGGTCAGCAAGCTACTAGTCATTACACCTTCAGTACAAAGCCACTAACTTCCTCCTTTTTCTGGGAAAGCTGCTCCTGTCCTCCTATCACCAAAATCCATCTGGTTTACTCCTGCTTCCCTAAGCCTGGGATCTGTGCCTCCTCTTGGGACAGAAAACTCCTGGAATAAGGTAGTCTCACATATTCTAATTTCTCAGTGATTTCCTATATCAGTTCTTCTTCCTACCTCACAGCAATTTCTGCTTTCTAAATTTCTAGCTTCTGCTAGGCTTCTGGGTCCTAGGCTTCTCTTTTTTTTGCCAATTGCATTAACCGCATTTTTCCACAGAACTGATCTCATTATTTTCAATCTGACCAAGCCCCAGCTTTGTGTTCTAGACTCCTGTGAAGTGTTCTCTTTGCAGCATCATCTCTGATTATCAACAGCCCTCTTTTCCTCATCCAGATGAATTAGGCCAATCCAACACCCTCTTCTCAGCTCTCCCCATAATTCAAACATTACCACTTATGGTCCCCAGGAGCTTTTGGCCAAGCATTCACTTGGATAACGTTACCCAGGGCTCCGTTTTGGGCTTGTTTAATCCAACGGGTTCCTCAGCGGCTACTTTGAGTCCTTGAAGTTTCTGGTAAGGAAGAGTCTCCTTCTCAGGCTCTGAAGATGCCATGCTCAGAGGAAAGGGGCTGTCAGGCATGGGGATGAATTCAGCATTCTCCAGCTCCTGGATACACAAAAGCAGCACTGTCAGGCCTGCCTGCCTTCCTGCAGCTGACTTCATCTCCTCAACCAATGCACCAACACCCTCTTGTGGTAAAAAAGGCAGCGAGGCCTGAAGGGCTCCCCGTACAGCAGCTCTTGGAACCTTTCAGAGCATCCCTTAAAGGTGGAAGGGGCCACTTGCTTTTCCCCAGCCTAGATCCGCATTTTAAGGCATTTCTGAGACACCACTTTACCTTCCGCAGCCAGCCAGGGCAGGAGCTGCTGTCAGCACTGTTGCCTCCCTTAGCTTCTGTGGTGCTGATCCAGCCCCCCAACTCACGATCTGCTTCCATGGTTCCTCTAAAGCCTCCACTGGGATTGGGGGTCTCTGCTTCCTGTTCATTATCCTCTTCCTCTCCTCCTCCAGTTGTGCAGCTCTGAGCCACTAGCAAACAAGAGCGAAAACTTTATACTTTCGCCACCTCCACTATTCCTGTTGCCAAACCCCAGCTGGAGCAGAGAAGATGCAGCAATTTGGGCTGTATGGCCACAGTGAGAGCACATGCTAGCAGCATCTCCCTCAACAGCTTATCTCCTAACACTCCGTGCAGGTGTCCCCAAAAGGGCTTGTGTGCAGCAGTCTTTTGCAGCTTCTTGGCCGCAGCTCTCCCACAGGTCCAAGAAACTGGACTCCACCTCTGCAGCAGCTGCCCCATAGCCCCCTGTTCCCTTATCAGCTCCCTTCAGTGAATTCCTCTCAGCTTTTCCTTGTCAAATTGAAGTTCCTCAACTACAAAGGCCTTGCTGCATCCATGTTGTTCTCCTCTGTTTCAGTTCTCTCTTTTCTGGCTTTGGGCCATCCATTCCCACACACAGCACCAACTATATTTCCTCCCTTTGTGCTCTTCTGTGAGGCCTTTCAAGCACAGAGAAACCATGCTGCAGGACCAAACTGCACCCACTCAAACTAACCACTGAATGGACTTAAACCACAGCTCCCCAGGGCAGGTTACTCACCAGTACCAATGGACAGGCCACTGCTGTTGGATCGGATTGTTTTAGAGTTCAACACCTTTTCTGCAAGGAGAGAAGTATGCTTTCAGTTAGAGTGCTGCATGGAAAGCAAGACAACTACAAAGGCACACAACAAAGCCAATGTTGCAGGCCTAGAGCTCAGAGCAGCTTGCCACATTCCCTCACAGCAACCTGGCCTGTTCCCAGGCAGGATTTATAGTCTAGGTCCTGGCAAGCAATATATCATCATAACCAAGATCCCAAAATTTCATCCTAAACTTACACTTACCAACAACGATGATGGTGTGCCAGCCACGGCACGACAGGTCTGGAACGTGATGCAACGATCCAAATATTGGCCGAGGCCACGAGGTACAAATATCCGAGCCATGAGCTCTCTCAGTCGATGTCATTGCCAGACGCCCATTCCCACCGTTACCCCAGGCAAAGATATGGTTGTCTGAGGAAAGAGAGATTCAGGAGCCTCAGTTCTCTCCCTCCCTCTTGGCCTGTAATCACTAAGAGGATCGCAGCCTCTCTGCTGTAACTGCTATCCCAAAGTATCTAACCCACCAGCTCCATTTTGCCAGTGAGAGAACAAACTGATAACGAATCTAACAGGCAGCCACCAAGCCGGCACTCTGCAGCCCCAGGGACAGCAAATGCTTGGCGCTGCACTGGGACAACTAACAGGGTCAGACAGCCCCAGGCTAGGAGGATTTCTTTATTTCAGTGCAGTGCTGCAGGGGTGGTCTAGGAAATGATCAGTGGGAGCCAGTTAACCACCCTGCAGATCCAGTTCAAAGGAACCCACCACAACTTCGCAAAGACCCACTCACCGTCAGTAGCAGCTATGGTGAATTCATCTCCACATGAAACCCTGATCACCTGCTTACCCCCCAAGGGGCCTCCCAGCAGGTTAATTCCCAGGTGCTTCTTATAGTCCCCAACACCAAGCTGTCCGCACTTGTTGGAGCCGAAGGTCAGCAGGCGGCCTCGCTCTGAGAGGAGGAACGAGGAGACAGTCACAGCGAGGGCCCAACTCAGGAAGCAGCCATGCATGCAGAGAACTAGCAGCAGCAGCCCATGACCAGGCAGGACTCTGCTGAGAGGCCAGCCAGGCTGGGAGGGGACAGCGCCAGCCAAGAGGAATGGCTTCAGCCTGGAAACACCTCCCCAGTTCCTTCTCCCGTTGCTCCCCTTTTCTGATGCTGGGGGCTGGGACTCCGGGAATCCTCACAGCCCTCTGACTGGTGTCACCTGGGCAAAGCCTAACTCAATCATAAATGATTCCTCCACTATCCCAGAGCATGATTCTTCCCCAAACTTTTTTTTTTTCTCCTTTAAAAAAAAAAAAAAAAAAAAAAAGGCAGCTGACCCAGAAGCTGATGTTGCTGCTTCAGCTGGCCAGGAGGCAACACTGCTGAGGAACAGGAATCCTGGGTTCCTGGCGCAGGCATGAGCCCTGCTGCCAAGAGCACAACCCTCAATGTCAGGGTCAGGCTGAAAGGGCAAAGCTGATGTAAAGTAATCCATCAACCAGTATTCACTTCTTAATACACAGGGCTCACCATCAATGGAAGCTGTGTGTGTCTTCCCTGGAGAAATGGTACGGATCTTGTAGAAGGACAGCTGCTTGGCCAAAGTAAGGGAAGTGGCGTATGGCACCTCACAGTACGCCTAAGAAAAGACACGCGGGTAAGCACAGAGTGAAAAACCACACATTCATCAGCTAAGACCTACTCAAGCAGGTCTTGGCAGACCACAACGTTAATCTAGACAGTCCCACCATGGGTATGGTAAAGAACTGCTAGAATCCACGTCACTGGCTAACTCACCCCGGAGCAGCTCACTATCTGTTTCACTACCTCAGATCTGACATAAGCCCACAGGGCAGACAGGAAACTGAGGAACAAATTGCCTCTTCCCAAAATCCCAGTATCCACTGTCTTGGATTGGAACTAACAAATTGGCACAAAGCTAATGAACGCTTTGTCACTGTCACAGACAGTGACAGTGTCCATTTCCCCAGATACTACTGACTGCTGGGAGCTGGAGCCAGGGTCCCAAATTCACTTACGTCATGGTTGATTATCCCTGATGTGCACTGATTCAGGCCCAGCTTGTTGAACTCGTTGAGTCCACATGCCAACACTTTGCCTGTCTGGGTGAGCAGGAAAGTCCCATCACAGCCACAGTGAACGGACACAATGTTTAAGGTCTTTGGAACATCCACCTATGTGGAAGAAATATATCGCAAGAAAACCAAAATCCCAACACCTACTACACAGAAGCTGGCACATGGAAAACATACAGGATTAGAGCAGTGGTTCAGCTCATCTGGGCACTGACAATACCCAATGCAGTTATTTTGAATGAAGGTGCAAGAATATCATAAAGTCTATAGCATACCGAAACTCCGGTCACAGTGCAGAAATTCAAGGCATTCTAGACATTGTGTGCAGAAACCGGTGAGCCAGCACAGGAACCAGAAATGTGGTGCACAGGCATCCTGGCCAGCTGGGGTCTACAAGCACCAGACCCAGTTAGCCAAGCAGGGCTGGGTCTGTGCTGTGTGGGTGTGATACTGTGTGATCACAGTTATTTGGCGTCCAGGCACATCCTTGTTGGTTTCTAACCCCCAGTGGGTTAGATTACCTCAATTACCCCTAGCACTGTATTTCAAAAGGGTTCTACTTTCAACTCATCATGTCAAATTCAAAGACTCCCAGTTGTTTGCACTGCTGCAAGTTTCCTCTACAGACCCAAGGTATGCAATTTGGTATTTCCTACTATGATTTCTACAACATTAAGTTTGGCATTTCCAGTTCCAGCTTGGAGATCAGAGCAATGAAGCTCTAAGTCATGATGCTGACTGGTTTGGGAGTGGCATGTCCCTCTGCCATGATCTCTATGGACAAATGAAGCAAAATAAAGTGAGGAAGTAAAGTAAAAACCCTTGCAAACTCTATGATACCTCAGAAAAAACACCTGAGCCTGACAGTTAATATTTCCAAACAGCAACTAATTTGGATTTATGCCCATGCAGATTTTGAGAAGCAGTCATCACACCCTACCTTCTGAGGGGTGTAGTGATCTTCTTCTGAATCCAAGCCCAAGCGCCCTGCATCAGTGAAAACACTGCAGTTAGAAATGGCCTCACAAGGTGCCCGCCCCAAAGAAATGGTATTGTCTCTCCATAGTTCCAAAGGATTCTCCCTACACAAGTAGAAACCTGGTCCCCTACATGCATCATTGCCTGCCAATCCTCAAGGTAATCCAACCCCACTCACAGAACTACTGCCCTACCCACAAGGAAGCCAAGCAGCACCCTAGAGCTTCCCAGAGTAAAGTCCCAAGGGCTCAGTCCCTAGTTCCCCATTCTTACAAGGAAAGAAAGCCCCAAAGAAACAATGTTCTTTGCCCCCAGGACATACCAGAGAGCCCTCACCCAGGCCCTGCATCACACACCTGCACCAAGCTGCTTGCTGGAGTGGGCATGCCCCAGTGCCTTTAGGTTCCAGGGAGACTCTACCTACCATACTCTCCACAGCCCCACGTGTAAACTTCTCTGTTCCTGGTCAGCACTGCCACATGGTTATCTCCACATGAGACCTGCTCCACAGGGTTGGTAAGAAAGAAATCCAGCTGCAAGGGCTCAAGCACTTCAGAGCCATAAGCCTTGTCAACGCCAATGCATCCATAATAGTCTGAGCCAAAGGCATACACCTGGCCTTCATCTGAAGGACACAAGGGAAGCTCAATCAGCACACAGAGCTTGTATTAGGCTGCACACTAACCTCTTAGGACACAGCCAGAGCAACCTCTTTTCTGTAATCATCTCCTCTTTAGTGCCGAAGAATGTCATCAGGAGAATATGGAGTCCTTTCTTGTTCACATTAAGATGGATGACCTTACACCACAACCTGCAGCTATTTCAGGCCACTGGTGTAAAAAAACCTTGGGTTGAACCTGCCACTTTCTTTAACAGAAACCCACGAATTGATCCTGTGGCTCCCTAAGTCATTCCTCCAGCACACTGAGCATCTGAGTTTATCTCTGTCAAACCTCTGCTTTTCCAGCACTCTCAAAATAAGCTGGAAACTCCCTTGTTGAGAATTACGTTTTCATGAGTAAAGCGAGACTCGAATTCTTCCATAACAGACAACATCTTTAAAAATATGAGCAGGGTTAGAACTAGAGACAGCTACCAGGTCTCAAGCTTTCTGAATTAAATAGCAAATCTGATACACACCACCTTTTATCATTGGGTGACTCTTTCCCCACACAGTCCAAAAAGAATTTCAAACACATTTACATTCTTGACTTCAGGCTCTTCTGTCTTTAATATGGGCATGTATGGAGGCATCACATGCACTGGTAAGAGCAGGGACTCTGCACGGCCACAAGGAGCTGTGTTCAACACCCAGCTTCATCACCAAAATGGAGCACATCCTTAGCAAAACACCCAACCTTCTTGGGAGTCAATATCTTCCTCTGTATAATAACGTTGATCTATCTCCACTACTGCACCTACTACCCTCAAAACTGAGGGGTGGGTAACACGCGGGACTTTCCTCTTTGTACACAAAGCTGCTCTGCTAATCCTACTGTGAAGGCAAACATCTCCACAGCACAGCAAAGTGAGGGGACAGTGGTCCCCTTCCAGCTCTCACCTGTGATGCACACTGTGAAATCATCTCCACAGGACACCTGGCGAATGGCTTTTCCCTGAAGCTTCTCAACATGCTTTGGCTGCCGGTAGGAGGCTCTGTCTCCATGTCCCAACTGCCCGTGCAACTTGGTGCCCCCCTGCATATTCTGCAAGACAGAAACACCTGGTAAGGTTACAACTCCAGAGATGGTGCCAATAATGACAGCACCTCGAATGAACAACAGAAGACAGCAAAGAGCAAGAGAAAGCGTCTTAGCTACCTTAGGGAAGAGACTGCTATCTACTATGTGGCATAACAGCAGGCAACATTCTAAATGGCAGCACAGGCTTTCAGGCAGTTATGTGCTAACAAGGAGTGATCCGGTCTCAGGCCATGAGCCGGTGAGGAATCCCTGCTCCCTTCTCATCTGCCAGGCTACAGAACTTGCTCCCTGCTGCAGGACTGAAATTCATCCTTCAGCTTTTGACCTACTTTTCTAAATCCTAATGGCTGCAAAGAAACCCATAACATGAAACAAATGTCACTGAAGGAGCCAGACCTACCAATTCTACAAGAAAAACAAAACAATTCTGAGTAGTGTTAAAGCTAGAACTAAAATATTAATAGCCAGCTGAAAGTTTTCTGTGGCCATTCTTGCAGGAACATCCAGTAAATGACTTCAGGGTGCCCTCCTCCCATTTGGATCTCTTTCTTCTCTCACCCACCTACTGGTATTTTCTAATCTGTCTTAACAGATTCTGTATCATCAATACAAAAGCCTGTGGAAGCCTGGAGATGCAGAATATACCTCCATGTCACTGACCATCTAAGCCTTAGAAGACTGGATTCAATTGTTTTAAATGCATTATATGCCAACATTTTTTTATTCACTTTAAACTATTACAGAATTTCCACTCATCATAAAAAGCAGAGTTGTTTAGTATAAGACATCTCTGGTTTCATCCACCAGTTGCCTCACAGATGACATCTATATTACGATGTCACTCATCCCACCCATTCTGATCTCGGAAAACCTTCCCCAAAAATACACAAGCCAACAGAGCATCACAAAGCCTCCAGTGCCTTTCTAGTAGTCAGGAAGAGGAAGAAGAGATGTTTGACTCAGTGTCTGGGCCTACAAGTCCACCGCCTACAATCCTCAAGTGCATGGCAAGTCTCCAATACACTTCCTGTCATGAGGGAAAACTTCACCCAAAAACACACTGACCTTGGCAGACTTGGGTCAGCCCTGAAGCAGATGGCCTCACAGTGTCCACTGCAATCAGATTTTCTCCTTTTCCAATCTGCTTACCCATCTGATTCTACCAGGCTCATGAACAGTCAGCAGTGGATCTGGACTCTCTACTCTCCCACCCTTATCCCCTTCCTGCAGTTTCTCACTTACCACCCAGGTGTAGAGCTCCTTCTCCACTGTCACCACAGCAAAGTGAGTGTTACCAGCACACACCTGGCGTGCACTGCAGCCACTTTTGATGGCATCCAGCTTCTGGGGGGTGGACTTCCCGCCCCCCCAAACATACACCTCACTAGTGCGTGAAGTCACCACTGCAATGGGAGCCTCATTCATGGCACTTGACCTGCACAAAACACCCCCCCAAAACACACATGCTTTTAATAATGAGTTTGCATTCACTGTCATCACTCATTTTCCTACTGTTGTCTATCAGTTTCCCCTTCACAACCATTCATGGTTTTCACTTTCCCAAACTGTTCTCTTTGTTGAGTGGTTGTGAGGCTTCAACTGCTATAGAGAGACTCAGAATCAAACCTGTCTCAGAGAAGCAGAGAAAGCAGCCTCCAGGAAGCATTTTAAAAAGCCTACAATCCAATTTTACGTCACTTAAAAAGACTGGGCTTTCACTGAATGGCCATGGAGCTGTTCTCATTTGTGAAAAATGAAAGCCTTACAGTCATGAAATCTTGCTCAAAATAAAGAAACATCCAAAAGCTTCTGACTTCCATCTCTCCTCTTTATTTAAATTACAGGCTTCCATCTGAGGGGAAAAATACAACCCTCTGATGGAGGTAAGAATCAATTCACAAGCAGATTGCAAAAATGGAAGTTGTAATCAAAGCAAACCGCGAGCAACCCATGAACTGGAACAACTTCACATAAAGTGCTCAGATAGTACTTCCATGTTTATGAGAGGAAAAAAGGTCAAATTCCATCTGACAAACCAACAGAAAAACAGCTATACATGTCACAGAAGCTATCTGCTTCACAGAGCAACCCTGCTTACAGGCTTGCTGGCGACTGTGGAGAACCTCTGCATATATCCAGTTTTATGAAAGATATTTATATTCATTTAGTATTCAACATTCAAACAGTCATATTCTTCCTGCTCAAGGGAATCTGTGTGAAAGGAGGGATCTACATTACATCTTCAGATATGTAGGCTGTAAAGACTACATCCTCAGTAGGACAGATTAGAGCTGTACGGGACCTGCTAAGGTAAGGCTCCAGCCATACATGTAAGCAGGATATCAAAGGCAGAGTAAAACGTGGGACAATAACCGTGTAACAACTATGTCAAATTCCCAGCATTTAGGGATCTTCTGAACTGCACTATTCCATTAAGGCTGTCACAGACTAACACGCTCAAAGTCCCTCTCTGGGGAGCTGTTCTCTCCAGACCTCCTTTCAAACACATGCCCAAGTAATTACCTTGGTCGCTTATTTGGCCCATTAAGCAGTGTGACTTTCTCTTCCATCTCCCTGCCAAAGGAGAAAAAGCATTTTAGGAAACAGTAACATTGCCCAAAGCAATTTACTGACAAGCAACACACAGACTGCTTTTCTTTCCAATAAAATGCCGCTCTCTCTTGGAGGAAATGTGGCAGCTGTTTACCAGCTCACAGCAATACACAGTAAGTAGGGCAGAAGTAATGTACCATATAGCTAACAAACTTCCAGGAGAGCTGAGGACAACAAACTACATATATACCAGAATGTGGCCAACCAATGCCCATATTGCACAAGAATGACCCTAAATGGCTAAATATTATCAGGATCTGGGGCTTTCACCAGTGCATACAGCAAGACAAAACTCAAACTTTGCTGATCACCAAGTAAAAGAATCTTCATATAAAGGACTAAATCTGCTGTCCCCAAAGCAACCAATGTGGGATCCAAACAGTCCAGAGTTACAGTCCACCTTTCACAGAAAGACAGTGTGTGCAGGCTGATGGTCAAACTAAGCTAAAATGGGCCACTTTCAATGCAACTCTCTCCAGAAGAGGGAGGCAACAAAGAGAGAAAGCCAGGGTCTCTATATTGCATGATGAGTATATTTTGAAAGGCCTTTTCCAATGACCATAGGAGGATCTCTGTGAACGGAGGGTCACAGAGCAGGAACCAGCATTCCTCAAAGGAGCCTCAGAAAGGGATGCCTCAAGGTTCTCAATACAACAGCTTCTAAGAAAAAGGATGCAGAGACCTTTCTCACCATACCCATGCACCAACAGAACATAGGGATTGATCAGAAGACAAGACAGCAAGAATGCACTTCTAAAGAGGATGAAGAGTACTTCAACAACTGCCTCACATCAGGCCAAATTAACTTAAGGACTTTGCTACAAAAGCATAAACGCCACTAGTCTGCACAAACCGTCCTGTTCTCCCTGACACCTGTCCAGGTTTCAGGGAAGACCATCTGATTACCTCCTGCGTTTGCTGAGAAGGGGATGTTCAAGCAATTCATCTGCAGTGGGTCTCTTCTCTGGATCCTGAAAGAAGCGAGCAACAAGTCATTCTCTGGGAAATATCATCTACAACAAAATCTTGGGTCAGAAGACCTCATTCAAGCCTGCATGGACCTCCGTCCCTGACTCCCTTCAGAAAGGGAAGGAATTAATTCAAATATTTGGAATGAATAGGGATAAATGCCAAGGATGTGCAGGAGGGACTTCCACACTCTGAAGGTATCAATAAATATGTTTGCTTTCAAGAAATTAATTCCCTACAGAAAGTCAGAGTCACGGTCAGAAAGTCAGAACCTTAAGAGACTGTACTGAGATGATGCTCCCACTTCCGCAGCACGGCATTAGAAAATAATTGCTTCTGCCAGCCCATTAAATAATTGTCGTCAGAGTAAACCCAGCACTCCTCAGAGCCTGCAGGACTGGATGGCATCTTGAGGCAATGCTTTCAGAGGACTGGAGGAAGCCCAGCCTTGGTCACACGTCAGGCCTCAGAGAAATTACCCTGCATCAACAGCCCTCATGCTGAAACAGGCATGTCATTCCCCTTTGCCCCTGAATTCCACGGGTTAGGCAGCTGGGAAGGGGTGTCTGAAAACTAAAAAAGTATTCACCAACCTGATCAAGGCAGGAATTCACCATCTGGATCAGCTCCCGGGAGTAGACAGTGGAATCAACCTCCATGGCGCGATTTCCCTGTACAATCTTCACACAAAGGTTCAGGGGATTCTAGGCAGACACCAGAAAACAGCAGTAAGGGAACTGAACTGGACAATGTGTTCAACGGGGAGAGATGCTACAGGCCACCATTATTTTCTTCCTCCTTCTCTGATCAGGACACATCCTTCTTCTTCCCTGCCTAGTAGGTTCTCCAGAAACCTAATAATAATTCCTGCAGAAATGGTACTCTGATAGCTAGGACTTGGTGGCAACATCCAGCTTTTCACCAAATTCCCTAACAGTGGAGGGAAGGTAGGTTTCTCTCTGCATGGAATCTCCTACGCAGCATACTGCCATTGAAACACTGCACAGCAGAGAAGTTACTGGGGACTCGGTAGCCATGATGAGAGGAAGTCAGGAGGGGATGGTATTTTCACATCAGCTCTTCAAGGGTTACAAAATCTTGCACCCTGGCAGCTAGCAGCTTTTCCCATCTCATGGCACAAGCTGGTAAATCACATATGCCAGCCAGCAATGCTCCTTTTCACCCCCTCCATGCCAGCTTGACCACACTTCTCTTGTACCCAAACTTTGAGAAAGGGTAACAGGATTAAATCCTATGAAATCCAAAGGCCAGAAGTTTTCGCTACAGAATGCTGCACAGAAAATTCACAGCTAGTAATGCTGAAAAAAACAAAAAGACTACACAATCACAAACTTCCTCCTTGTAGAGAAAAGGATGTTTCATTCACAACCATGATACAAATTAGCACAGCTTGTATTCGGCATCTGGCAAACCCAGGGCTGCAGACAAGGGTGGGTTTGGCAGAAGCCAGAGAGGCACCTGCAGTGCAGGGTAGGGGAAATCATGCAGACATTTTCTCTGGCTATAGTTGGCACTCCCAACTGTTTTCTTAATCAGCAGATTTAAACAACAATGAAAGAAAAACGTGAGTTGAGAAAGCTATGAACCAAGCGTGAATCTCAGGGTGATAAAAAATAAGGTTAGTCAGTCCATCCTGGTTTGCAGACTTACAGTAGCATCAAAGGTCCTCTTCAGAGTAAGCAGCTCAAAGATGACACAGCCCACAGCCCAAATATCTGATTTGAAGTTGTATTTCACACCCTGGCAGAGTTCTGGGGACATGTAATATGGAGTTCCCACCAGCTAGGAAAAATAACATTTAAAAATCAGAAATGATCTAGCAGCCTTCAATTCAGGAGCTCTACATGAATCATGTTCACACAGGCCCATGAGCATCAGAGCTAGACACGGCTCTGACACAGCACTGAAGTGACACAGATGACACTCCCCA
>VYZW01026898.1:45603-72551 GCA_013401315.1 Balaeniceps rex
AACAGAGGTGGTAAGCAGGAAATCACTGCAAAGCAGGACAGACATGACATCTGCTTTAGGTCAAAAACTTAGGCACTACTTTGCTGAGTGTAGGGTACCAACCCTTCATTAGCAAGGCTTGCCAATTACCAAAGATTTAGAATGACAGCAACCAGGATGCTATCCCACAGAAAACATCCTCACACAGCTACACTCATTAGTTAGAGAAGGATGTTGTGCAGCACATGATCCAACCATGCTGGGAACAGCTGTCTACGTGTGCGGTACTCCCCAGAACATCACGGCCTCCCTGAAGCACACATTAGCCATGAAATTTACCCCTCTCAAACANAGAAAAAGGTTAGTTATCTACTCATTAAAAGCTCAATGTCAAAATTACCTCTACCAGCTAACAAGCTATATTACTTCCTTAAATAACAGGCCGAAGAAATGAGATTCAGCCAAATGCAGGACAAATCTTTGCATGGGTTATATTACAGCAACGCACCAATGCGAAGTCTTCGTCACTGTTAGCCTCCAGGAATTACAGAAGGATGTACATGTTGGTTTGAAGCTATTAGTTGTGGAGCAGGTAGGAAGTACCTTTGGCCTGTGGTAACTGCTCTTCCTACCCACTTTAGCAAACATAATTTATGCGCTATGGCAATAAAGGGCCAATTTACTTCCTTCCTACATGGATTAACTCTTTGTTCACAAAGCTGCAGCATCGAAGACAGCAGTTCCATTTTCATATACAAAATTTCTTGCACATTTATCACAAGATGGTTTCTAGCCCAATAAAAATTCTTTACAGAAGTGATACTTAACATCTAGGCAGTCCAGCTATGCTTTGGAGAGAAGCTCAGTGCTTGCTTTAAACACAGAAGCAAAGGCTACTCAAAGGAGTTCTGCACTCACATCCCTGAACTGCACTGGTTACCTTAGCTTTACCGCATGCCACACTTACCTGTGCAGAATTCCTGCTCGATGAATGCAGCTCACAGCTGATGCAATTTGAAAGAGATACCAAACCACCACCTACAAAGGTAGGAATAAAAGCCTTATATGAGGCTCAAAAAACCCCCTCCAAAACCCCATATGTCCCTGTCACACAGAGGCACAGCAAGAGGGCCTGACCGTACCATTTAGAAGCTCTTTCAGGAGTATGAAAATTTAGAATTTCCTGTTTTGGAAACCCTCTGAAAAGATATTCCAAAAGGTAGATTGTTCTAGTGCTGTTCATAGTGTCTGTCCTGACAAGCGTCACAGAATTCAATGAGTGAAAAGACTTAGGAATGACAGCTTATGACCACCTGGGAACGATCTACAGTTGGGCTCTCTGGAATATGAACTGTGACCATTTAATATTCACCATGAGCTGGAAGGCCTTAAAAGTCATTATATAAGATAAATAAGTGTAATTGTTAACCACCTCAGCATGAAGAGAAAGCAGAGAGCAGAAAATAAGCTTAAAAAAGATAAAGAAAGAAAAAGAAAAGAAAAAGGAACAAGAAAAAAAATCTATGGTGAGACATTCAAGGTAATTACTCAGAAAAGAACCTACAAAATGGTTAAGACAACAGAGAAATGAAGTACCAACCAGGAAGAAACACAGAAAGAGGTTTTAAAGTTAAATGTTAGCCAAGATGATAAGGTGACCGAAGTCAGTTGAGCGCTCTCTTTCATTATTTCTCCCTTGGAAGTGTATACTGCTTACAGACAGCCAAAAAGGAAAATAAAAAGTTTCTGATAATCCATAAATGCTTGCAATATTCAACAGGAGAGGAAAGATGTCAGTCCCCACCAGAAATTCCCCACCAGCACTACAGAAAAAATGTTGTATAAATACTCAGATAACCAAACAGATCCCCAGAACATTAGGCCAGCCCCACTGCTCCCTCAAACCAGTCCAAATTACCTCTTCTTCAAATAACTTGTCTTTCTGACGCAGAATCTTATCGTAGAGGTTCCCTCCTGTAATTATAAGTGAGTGAGAAAGACAGAGAGGTTCATCTCGGTTAATGGCAGCAGTTACTCTGCTCAGGTACTGCTGGGAATACTCATATCCCCTAAGAGATCTGATGAATCACTACAGCTCTCCCCCAGCACTCTTCACTTAAACTGGTCAGGCACTCACAAAATTAAGTTCTTCTTCCATCTAAGAACTTCACTGGCATATCTAAGCTTAAGCAGAGATGATTCTTTTTTAACACCACCATTTAATACTCGCTGAAAAGTGAATCAGTAAGATAGGCTAGCAGTCCCTACTTTTTTACCTGTAAGTGCTTCTTAGGATATGTAAACATTTATAACCTGTACACCAAATCACGTGAGATTGTCCTGCTCAGCATTATATATAAATAAATAATACATTTTAAAAAAGAGAAAGAAAGCAATTATAAGTCAGAGTAGTCCCTGAAAGCACAAGCTACTGCCTTTCCCCACTTACTGCCCAGCTCTGACCTGCCTCTCTCCCTTATCCACCCTGCCAAATACATTGATGCAGAATTCACAAAGCTTTGACAACAGCACCACCACCACCACCAGAAGCCTGAAATCAGCAGACTCTTCAGGGCACCTCACAATTTCAAGACGGCAGACTGAACATCAAGGAGAGCTAAAAGAAATGATACTCCCTGTCAGATTAGCATCCTACCAGTAAATCCCAAATCTCTGATCACATCCTGTTGCTATTCCATTTCCCAGTTATCATATACTATGTGCTTCTACTAATGGAACACCAGGCCCTTTCCCATTCCCACGGGTATGGTGTAAGACAGCTTTCTGCTGTATGATTTCCATGGGCCTGTCAAGTTGTAGATGTCCAAAGCAGGTCACAACGGCTCCTCTGCCTCTTTGAGGGACTTACTTCAGAGTTCCATGTTAGGAAGATTTTTCTGATATTCTAATTACGATTTCCTTTGCTTAATTTCTTCTCATTCAGCCTTGCTATAATCTCTCAACATTTCTTTGTTCTGCCTTATGTTCACATTTGCAAATTATCTACAAATCACTCTTCACATTCACAATTTAACCAAAGTATTCACTTCTGCCTCTTCTTATGAACCTCTTTCCTAGCAATTCAGACTATGCAGGCTTTTAGTGAATTCTGTTCCTCATCTCTGATTTTTTGCCATCTTTGTTGCAGCTTTTCTGGACCAAAGAGCAGCATGACAGGTACCACATCGCCACAATCCTACACAAGGAGACAAACTAGCTCTTGAGTCAGACAACCAATATCTCTATGCACACGTACCGAAAAGAAAAACGAATTACTTTCTTCTTTGTTTCATCTGATCACATCCAACCTTCTGACACTCTATTCTCTCTTCAACAAATGTATTTTATAGGATATTTCTTCCCAAATCTATTTCAGATGTATTCACTGATGTTATCCAATGATAAATCCAAGTCTTATGGTACCATGATATACATATAGAACTATAGGCAAATAAATCAATACCTTGGCTTTCTCTCCTATAAAATAGGGACAATATTCACTCAAATTTGAAAGTCTTTCCTAGGTCTCCAGAAGAGTCATGCCAATTAAACAGTAGAAACCTTGGATTCTGAGGAGTATCTGATAGTGACTAGTCCAGCCTTACTTTAAAAATTACTCAAAAATTATCTTGGACTTGTACCCTGTAAAAAAAGCCACAGAAACAACTATTAACACATTGGCAAAACCAATATCCGTAAGTCTAAACAAGATTCCCTCTTTCTCATGTCCCTAGTTCTGTACCACTCAGACATATTCAGGCAACGCAGGCTATATAGTCATCTCTTGGTTATTGTCCCAAAGTAAAACAAACAGTTTAAAGACATTAACAAACATGTACAGACATCAGTATTATGCAGCTTCTCTCTATGCCCTCCAATGAGTTTATAATAGCCCCAAGCATGCAGTCTTTTTGGGGCAGCTAAATAACTTGCACAGAATACTCCCACAATAAATGCTGCATCAGAGAGCTAACATTCCCCTACTCTTACACTGGACTCCACCCTGCAAAGGAACAAAAAGCAAAGAAGACAAACCAGCTTTGGCCAACCTGCTGACCAAGGTGTTTGATGCCCTTCAAAAATACTTTGCACAACTCTGTTGTCCTCCCCAACCTGTCCCAGTGAAAGCAATCTAAGATGATAACAACATGATGATAGCCTTTTCCACCAAAAAAAGTTTCTGCTGAGCCAAGGCTTAACATAACCCCCAAACACATACAGGATACCTAGCCAGGGGAGCTGTCCCACTCATCCAAATAGGAACCGTATTGCAGTCCTAGTTAGGTATCCTGTTCCAGCAGTATTAGCTGTATATGACCTCCTCTTCCCACTGTCTAAGAGCAGCTGCAACCCAGACCCTCATATCAAATCCTTCTACCTCTCTATCCCAGCTAGGACTGTATCCCCGACAAACTCCAAACAATACCATCTGATCTCTCTTGGATGGAATTTTAAAGTCTTCTCCAACACCAGAAGGACCGGATTTTTTTTTTTAAATAGTAAAAGTAGAAACTGATAGAACAAGGCAGGAAAAAGTCCTGATTGCAGTGTGCCAGTAGATTTTTAAGCTTTGATTTATAATTGCCAAATGGAGGGGTCTATTTAAGTGACACTACTGAAAAACAGCCCCACTCTGTACTGGCAGAGAGGCCCGAATATCCTCATGGTCTTTTCCCACTGTCCTCTTAAAAGAGCACAGCAAGGCGCATTAGAAGTGTACATCACCAATAATCCACTTCTTCCACTGCACCAGCTACTCAGAAGACTCGAGAAATCATATACTGCCTACACTAACTACTGGGCTTCTTTCTTTGGCACCTGAGACACAAATCAATCAGAAGGGTTCCCAATCTCTTCTTCAGGAGCTACGCAGCAGAATTCACCTCCACTCCTCCGCTCCCCAGAGGACAACCCCGCAATACTGCCTGCAGGTTCTGCAGGGAGGGTGACTCAGCAACATGGCAGCCGCCTGTTTGTAAGTGGGAGTAGGGATCTCACCATTGCAGTACTCCAGCTCAATCAGCAGCGTGGTGTTATCCATGAAGTGATTGTAGTATGCAATGATGTTCTCATGCTGCAACAGCGCAAGGATAACGATTTCGTTCAAAGCATCACGACGCTCCTTTTCTGACAGCCGGGTCAGGTCCACCTCCTTCCACACTACAAGTGAGTCATCCTGAAACACAAAAACATCTTTTAATTAAAAACACATTACTGTGAAGAGAACAGTATGTGCCTTTCTAGCGGGAAATTAAAATTTCAGGAAAGGTAAAAATACTTTCCTGCCTCTTACAGATTTCAGACAAAGATTCTTCATAACAGTAGGTTTTGAGGTTTTCTGTTTGTCGCTACGAATAGCGACAGCCTGAAGCCGTCTTTCTAGCTGGCCAACGCTTGCTTTGGGAAAAAAAAAAAAAACACCAAAAAAACCCAAACAAACATACTACAAAGTTTCCAGGGAAAGACACAGAGTTTTGTTTCAATAAAGACTAAACATACTGCGGTTCAATAAAGGGATTTCCAAACCCCTAACTGTAGGATATTGTACAAGACCATAAGCCATTACAAATAGCCAGATATTCCTTAAAAAAAAAAAAATATATTAAAAATCAAGGAAACGAGAACAAGTTTAGTTTGCCCTTGTTAGGCCCACCCACGTTGTCAGACACGCCGTGCGTGATCTGTTAAATGAACAGCGTTCACTTACAACTGTTCGAGCCATGACACCTGAGGATGGTCTTCCCCCAGAAAAAAACTGAGGAACTTCTCTGGGGATGCAAGTGAAGCGCTTTTCTTTGACAGCCGCTAAAAAGCACAACTACAATCGAACTGGATGGGATTAAACAACTTGGGAGCAACGGGAAGACTGCCTTTTCAGCAAGTTTTCCCTGATTATACTGAAGTGCTGATCAAGTGGGAGTTACCTGTATGAGATGCCCCCATGTCCTCTGTGACTAGAATAAAACATAGAAAAATGAGGAATCTATTAGCGTCAGAAGAGTCTCTGCATCTCCCTACGAAACTTTAGGGGACCGAGAGACTGGCAGCACTCAAACGTGCCGAAACCCAAACCCTGTGCCCCTTGACACCCAGGGCCGAAGTTGTCGCTTCGCACCTGGCCTGTTCCCACCGGGGGCTGTCACCCGGGGGGCTGTCAGTCACGGCGGGGGCTTGTCAGTCACGGCGGGGGGCAAGCCCCGCTGCGGCTTTGCGGGCGCCGGGACCTCCAAGCACCCAGCCTCCGGAAACCACCCCGCTCGCCCCGACAGCGGCCCTCGGCCCTCCTCGGAGCAGCCCTCGGGGCCCAGCCCGCCCCGCCGCCGGGGCAGCCTACCTCGGTGCGGCGGTAGAGGGTGGCCTCGCCGAAGGCGCCGCGGCCCAGGGTGCGGATGGGGATGTAGTGCAGCTCCTCCTGCTCGCCGGGCAGGCTGCCGCCGCCGCGGGAGCCGCCCCTGCCCGAGGACTCGCTGCCGAAGTCGGAGCTGATGGAGTCGCAGTGCCGCTCGTACTCGCCCAGCGACATGGTGGCGGCGCGGCCCCGCTGCGGCCCGGCTCTCCCTCAGCGAGGCCCCGCGAGCCCGACGGGCTCCATGTTGGCTCCCGCCGACGACCCGGAACCGCTTCCTGCCGCCGCCGCCGCCGCGACGACCTCCGCGCTCCCGCCTCCCGCCGCGCCGCCGCCGGGGCCCGGCCTCAGCCCCGGCCCGGCCGCCTCCCCAAAACCAGCGCGTTGGAGTGTATTTTAATACAGCGCTTTCAGCAGTGTAACGCTTGGCATTAAGCGCGGGCTGCCGAAGTCATCTCCCGCCGCCGCCTCCGAGCCGTTGCCGAGTCAAACCTGTGTGAAGCAGAAGTTGCCTTGGCGCTTGACAGAGAAGTTACTTTACTTCCCCAGAAGTCAAGAGTTCAAGGTTATTTTCCTAAAAAGCTTTCAAATTATATTTTGGTAATAAAAACTGTGGGAAGTAACTGATTTACATAAAAAAAGTCATTACTGTTTCTTACTGCACAGATGTTAACTTTTTCTTAACTGTCCTACACATAGTACACATTATTGAAAACTAATTGCTACAAGAGAGAACACACTGATAAACACCACAACTGTATCCCAAGCGCAAAGATCTGGAAAGATCAGGGCATCTGCAGTGGATACACATTTCACACCATTAATAAAACGTAGCAGTGTCCCTTACTGTGCCACTTGTGATTTGTGACATTTCTCTCTAACCAAGATGAAATAAACTGAAAGCTTCATAGATAATATTTTAGATCTGGAGCTGCAATAACTTCTCTGTCATAAGGAAGTATTAGCAACCTTAATCTTAGGTAAGTGATTTATTTTCTTCATAGATAATGCACACCATCATCATTTCAGTCTTTTGTTTTCAAAGTTCAGCAGTCATAACCATAGATGGGAAAGCAGAGTTGAATGATGGGGAACGTTCACTTCAGGACAGGTGGTCCTACACTTACAGAAGACATCAGGAACTGAAGCACAAATCCCTATAACCAGGTATGACAAAGCCTGCTTAGCTCTTATCCCACTACTTTGGAAAGTTGGTTTATTGCTCAGAGCATGAACAACGACCGGGGTTCCTTGTGATGTGGTAAGGGTTAAAGAGCTGTTCAGCATTATACACACCTATTTCAAAAGTGAGTAACTTATCCATCAAAGTTTATTTGCTGTGCATCGTAACTATTTCCATACAAAGATGTTGTCCTTCCAAGCAGCAAAAAGACAGCACGTCAATTTTAGAATAAAGGAACTTGCAGGAACGCATGAACAAGTTCAGACATACTCTGCTAAGGATCATTCACTCCCTCCACTGCAAGGGGAGTACCTGGCAAAATGTCACCTGGCAAATAATTAAAAAAAAGAGTGTAGATGGCAAAATCTCACAGAAATGGGATTAAGGAATCTGAAACAGTTGTAGAAAACCAGAAGACTAATTGAAAAAGTCAATCTTCATTTTTCCAATTTGAAAAGCAGAGTTCTCTTGCCCATTATTATCTACAGTATCATACAAATTCTTCCATAAAATGATCACAGTAGTAGCTACAATCAGGTTTAGCCACCCCACAGTGTTGGCTTTACTATGCTTTAAAAAGCAGGGTGGTAATTCTCACAGCAAGATGCCCCTAAGGGAAGTAACAGCCACTGCCCACTCGGATTTATTGGAACATGACTGAAGAATACACACTGGACTTCACACTGAATTTTTCGCTCAACCATTTAAAGAAATCACACCACCTAGAGGCAATGTGCCATTCTGCCTCTTGCAAAACCATTACTGAAGGATGAATTTGGATAAGGGTAGGAACTGTCATTTAAGCAAAATCATAGCAAGTATCAGCCTCAGTTCAAAGAGCTCATTTATGGTTTTCAGAGTCAAGACAGTACATTGATTATGTTACTAACACAACGGAAGAGCAGCTCACACTGAGAAGGAAGAAGTGACAAGGCATCTACATGGTTAATTATAATTAAGACAACAACACCCTGAGATTCCAGTTACATACGCATAGCAAATATCTTACACCTGGGGGAAGATTATCCAAACAAAGTATATTCAGGGGGAAATAAAAGACCAAGCAGCTGGTATGGGTGAGGAAATGCTAGAGTGTAAAGCTCTGCAGCAGATCAGATCAGAGCTGCAATGGGATTTAGCTGGAAAACACAAGCACACCCTCCCCTCTGCCTGCCTCGGCTGTATGGCAGCTGTAGGAACAGCATCCCCCGTATAACCAAGAAAAAACAAGTTCATCTCATTACAATTCCAGCAGAACCTCCTGGTGCAGCTTATGCAAAGATCACATAATGCAACCGATTTAAAAGCTCAGGGAAGAGGTACCGCAGGAATATCAGCTATGAAAGGAAATTAAGTGACAGAGGAAACCGCAGAAGTAAGACTGAGCGATGTGAGCATGGTTCTGTCGTTGCCTTTTTTGAATAACGTGCCCCCAAAGGAAGTTATTCAACATGTACATTTTATTGCAAAAACTGAAATAGAACAAGTCAGATGGGTCCTTCAGGGCACAGCAGCTGTCTCCAAACATGAGCTAAACAAATGATCCTCATAGCTGTGATCGCTGGGACAGACACCTGGAGACCACAGGTCCTCTTTGCAGGCTGTGTCAGCAAGCTGAAAGTGCAGAAGCTAATGCATTGAGTTTAAGGTGATAAACCACACGGCAACAGAAGGTAATCAGGCATCAATTACTGCCATTTTGCAGAAAGTTTAAGTCACATCAGCTGCAGATGAAACAGAGCAACTCCCAACTCCTGCCTGTGCAACAGACTTCCAGTGCAAAGCAAACCAGGCTGCCTACAAACACTGCTGAGCAAATACAAGTATTTTAGTACTGCAGCAAAAGCTTGGGCTCACCTGTTTCAGGTTTACAAAAAGGTCCAAGAAATGCCAACTGGCAGTTTTTCTAAATCCTCTGCTCCTTTCACCTTCCTCAGAGAAAAGGAGGCCTGCCAGAGCCACCACACCACCACCAGCAGTGGTTTGGGAGAGGAACAACGGAACAAGCACAAGCCTGACACATTTTTCAGGTGGAGAAGGGGCAGCAGACAAAACTACCAACCCTGACCTCCTGCAGCCTTCACCAGACCCAACTTTTTTTCTCCTATGAAAAATGTATCCATTTCAGGTTTGTGCTCTCTCCTTCCCAACAAGCCACCTTCCACGTATGGGAAGTTCATTTCCCAGAGACTTAGTTCACGAAGGGCAAGGCCATCTCAGGCATCTGAAAGAGAAGTACCATGGACGGACACAACTAAAGATATGAGAGAGACAAATACATCACATGAACTGGCAGGGGTGGAGAGAGGCCATGCTACTTTCCCAAACCTCTGCTGCAGGACCCCATGAAATGCACAGGCAGGAATCCCCTCATGAGCTCGCCAATCAGTTGCTGAACTAGTTTGAGTGGAAAGTCCCCCATCTGCCAGTTAGGAGACAACAGAGGTGTTGTACACTTGGATTATTTCTCACATACCTGAGCAGCTTGTAAGAAGTGAGCAGAGTGTGCAAAATGCTCATCCCCTCCTGTGTGCATGCACACAGCAGCTGCAGCAGGCACTTTGTACAAGGTGCAGCCTACATTGGGCATAGCAGGAGGGGGAATACGCAAAGATATACCTTACTTAGGAATGCTCACACGCTGTGTTAAGTAGTGTGATAATTAAATCGTTAGTCACATTGACAAGTGGGTGGAAGAGGCTGGAAACGTCTGATGCAGTTTGCTACAGGCAATTATAGATTTACCAGCGGTGCATGTGTCACACGCAAAGACGGGCTCAGACCCAAGTATCTGCAACAGCTCAACTTTAGCCCATTTCCCAGAAGTAAAATGGAACGAAGACACCAGCTCTGCATCTGCAAGTGCTGTAAAACAGCCCAGACTCACTGCCAACCTACCGCATGAGAACAGCTGTATGATTTCACATACTCAAATATTCATCTGGGCAAGAACTTGCAGAGGCTAATCCTTATACAAAGATCTGGGAATTTCCCTTCTTGAAATTCTCCCTGATAATACTAACTAGTTATGTAGCACTTATGTGCCCCCAGTCCTGTTATGTGGCATATCTCACCTGGCTACTGCGTGACAAAAGGCTCACAGGCTCAGCAGAGATATGACAGCAGTTCGGTAAATACCTATCCACTCTCTTCAGTAAGCATCTGCCACTCACATAGGACCAACTCATCTTTGCAACAGTTTAAAATTTCCTCTAAAGCACAAAACTGAAAGAAATTCCCTTTGTCTTAATGAACTACATTTTACATGGGAACCGACACTGAAAAACTGGATCTTGTACTCTAGAGCACCAGCGCTGTTTCACTATCAACCTCAAAATTCCTCCACATAAAGGGATATAATTAGGAAGGGGGGGAAGAAAGGCAACAAAATAGTAACCTGTATTAAAGACACCTCACTTGCTGTGCTGGTCCCACTCTGCAGAGAAGCCTGTGCAGCTGGGACCTTTCCTGAGTCTGGAATTCTCAAATTCTTTAGAAATTAACCGTTGCTAGAGAAGCCCAAAGTTTTGCGGGGGTCTGTGTACTGTCTGCTTCCTGCAACAGGCCAGCTTGCAGGAAACAGCAGCCGGTAGGAACATGTACAAAGAGCACAAGACTCACACGGACAACTGAAGTGGGTTGTTTTTCCCCAAAGAAATTTTATTTGAGAAAGTTGACAAAAATCCCCCAACCAGTCATTACAGGTAAATCCACACCAGTCCCCCACACCTGCTCCCCAGTAACCATACCAGTACAGTAAGGATCAAAACGCAACACCAGAATGATGGTAGCGTAACAGTCACCTGGGGAACTTAAGGCCTTGCCACCATTTTTAAGATAAAGATATCTTCGTACTCAGATAAGGGCGGGGAGAGGATATCAAAACAGACAAGACTGGAAAAGCCCCGTTCTTGTACTGTCTTTTCAAGTTATACAAAACCAAAAGCAAAACCTTAACAGATCTACAGGCTTCAAACTGTAGGACCTAAAACTACCTTCAAATGACTTCTGTAATTCAGTCCTGTGGCATCACTGCTGTTCTGCACTGTAACAGCTTTCAAAAACGTACAAGGATAAAGGGGATGCAAGGGTAGACTTGAGTTCTTAATATGGCTTTATCAAAAATGAAACAAATTAAAAGCAATCTAAGCACTTGCCAGTGGAACTAACTGCAGGAACTTTGCAATGGCAAAGGGGAGGCAAAGTACTAATGTATTTAGATGACAGGAGGTCATCTTTTCATCTTCTTTCCCGTTGCCTCACCCTGGACAACTGTTTCCTTCCCACCAATAGATCAGATTCAGGTCAGAAATTATAAAACCATGCTTTTTTCAAAATGGTAGCCCAGGCCCAGGGCCATGACAACCCCTTCCCTAGCCAGAAGTTTCTAGGCACATGACACCAGAATGCTGTGCTGCTGAACCATTTGCTCTGAAGGAATGCAGAGAAGGTGAAAGAGTTTTAATCACTGCCTAAAAACTGCAGCAGGTAAGACCAGGAAGTTAACTTGCCTGTTTTTTCCCAGCCTGGCTTACTTAACATCATGCCATCTGGATGGCTGAGAAACGACAAGAAGCTGCTTGCTCTCTCTGTAGTACCACATCGGAGAATAACAGTTCCATTGAGGGCACAGTTCAGACTCCTGCAGAGGTAGAATTAGCCTATTCCTACCCTGTTCTGCTTTTTTGAGTTCATCCACATTCTTCCAACTCCTCTGCCAACCTGCAAAGCACCCTTGCACCCTCAGTCCTCAATGCAGGGTACGGGCCCTCATGCTTCACATGAGCAGCAGCCCACCTTGCTTTGAGATCTCAGAAAATGAGATTCAGCCAGCTGCCTGCTGGATAAACGCTACACTGTTAGATGAGAAAAGTCTCCTGCTCGATGTAAGACCAAGTTTCCTAGCATAACCTGCTCCTATTTGCTCTATGACTGTATCTGACTGTGGCCTCCTGTCTGCACAAAAGGCCATCCCTGACCCAGGCTTTCAGGAAAGCTGTTACATCATTTCAGAAGAAGAGAGGCAAATCCAAGACAAACACAGGGAGCAAGGGGACCAAGGCTGGACAGCTTATTTGAGCAAAGCAGGCTTCTCCTTTCCAAGCTCAAACACGTTCCCAAGTCCTCCTTCCAAGACTCCCCTTCCTCCAGGCTGAACCACCATATGCTCAAGTGCCCTGACCTGTCAGCACAAAGACACCAGCTCCCACAGGGAGAAACACAGAGGTCCACGACAGGGACCAAACCTTGGACCTCCCTTTATCCTCAGGCCCTGCTGGAATGATGAAACCTATTGCTTTGACACCTCCGTTTGCACGAGGCTTAGATCCCAGCCGGTCAGAACAGGGAATCCCCCACTCTGCCCCAGTGCTAACTGCGTGGCACCTAAAGAGCTCAGCAGGGTCAAGTGGCTCAGAGTAACACTACAGTCACAGACAGATGGGAGACATCATCAAGCCAAGATTATAAAAGGAGAACAGACAGCGCAAAAACTTGCTGCAGCTGTCATGGAAACATCTTTTTTATTTAATCGCTGCCCCAGGAATCCCCAAACCCATCACAACCTCCCCCACCCTCAACATCCAACAGGATTTCTAAGTCCCCGGCTGCCTCCAATGTTTAGGCTCCCCTCCCCCTCTAGGGTCCAAGTATCTGCAGAAAAGCTCCAGTCAGTGGGTATCATCTGTGAGATGGCTCCAGGGGGCCATGGCTGGGTCCCAGCGGTGTCCAGCTGGGTCTGAGAGGAGGGGGAGGAGGGCTTGCTCCTTTACTCAATCAGTTTCTTGGCCTTGAAGAAGCGACGCAGGTAGAAAACCTGCCAGGTTGCCAGTCCAATGAGACAGCACATGGAGAAAATGCTGAAGTACAGAACCCGGGTGTTTGTCGACTCTGAAACACAGACAACAAACCATTGCACAGGAGTCTGACATCACAGGATGCGCCTCAAGAGGGCAAAGTTCCCAGGATTTTCTCTCCCCACCCGTGCAAAACTTCAAAGGCAAGATATCATACAGCATGAAGGCAAGGGCACCCAAGCACCAGCAGTACTTGAGAATAAAAGCAGAGGAACAACGAGAAGGATGAGGAGGAACAAGGCGAAACTGTCGTTAATGGGCAACAGTAAATGGTACAGAGTAATTCACATTAGGAACGGAGACAGAAAGAAATGATTTCTGGAGACAGGGCACACAAGACTCGGTGACTGCTTCAGAAGGAGAGAAATATCAGCAGGTTTCCCTTACTAGGAACAGAACAGGCAGAGACCACTATAATTGCCTGATCTCCAAATGCTGTCCTAATAACACATTCAGCAGAAGTAAGGGGTCTTAGAGCTCCATCCCTCTGAAGGAGCACACAGTCTCTTACCATTCGTGTCCCTCATCTCCTCTTCTCGTTTCTTCATATAGGCAAAGTCATTAACAATGGACTCTGAAAGATCTTCCAGGCGCCTCAATTCTACTTCCAGAGGCTTCAACTTCTCCACTTTAGCAATCTAGAAAACAGAAGAGTCAGGCTATCACCGAGCCAAAACCAAAAGCTCCCACGTGGGCTTTTACTGCCAGTTTGAATCACTCCTCCTCACATACTACAGATCTGGGGCATCCTTCCCCTAGGGAAACACCTCTACAAGCCAGAAACTACCATTGCATAAAACACTATCACTTCTCCCACCTGTTCTCTGAAACACACTTTCCTACTACCCCTCCTACACAACAGAGGAGCACAGTATGCATACAGGCACATTTCTTCCTTATTCGGCCTAATGTTAGCTTATTCACAGTTGGCTTCTGAGGAGTGGGTAGAAGAGCTTGCCACATGACTAAACCTCTAGTGAATAGAAGTCACAGACTGAGATACAGGTGACTAACTTACATACGCATATAATATTGTTCTGTAGGCACACAGGGTATTAGCACCGAGACTCACTTTGCTAACTGTTGCCGCACGCCCCAGAAAGCCCAGGCAGCCTGATTCCCAGTAGTAGTGGTGGTTTGATTACACCCACAAGAGCTCAGGGCTTTTATCACTTAGACTGATAACCTCAAGGGCGGCATATGCTCTCGGTAGGGACCACGCAGCTACAAAATGCTCCATCTGCCTCAAGCCACCAGATGACGCTGCTGGAATGCTAACAGGACGGGCTGCCTTTGAGCCGGTTTGAAAGAAAAAGACAAATCCACTTCCCTCATAAAAGCTGGTTTTATAGGACATCATTTCTGTGCAGAACATGCAACCCACAGTCCCACAAGTCACAGACTTGTATCCAAAAAGAAAAATCTGCAGGAAATTCAATTAGAAAGCACAGTCCACAACAGTAACTATTTAAGTTGAATGTGTAAACACATCTCCCTGCCCCAGTCCTGGCTGTAACCTGACTACACATTATGTAAACTCTGTGACACAAGGACATTACTCAAAGGAAGCTAACTGCAATTCCTGCCACTGCTACAGCGTAGGGTTTGGGTAACTCTGGTTCTTGCATAGAATTTGTCACTATTACCAACGAGTGACAGGCCCCCGCCATGAAGGCCAGATGCAGCGTCCCCAAGTAATGCAGCAGAAGAAAGATGTGCTACAGAAAACATATGGAGCACTTGCAGCTTACCACCAGTCTCACCACCACACAGGATTACTCAGATGTAAGCCGCAGGATGGCATCCCTCAGTGGTCCAGGCGCTGACAGGCAGGCAACAGGGCACCCAGGGTGCAGGCATCCCCAAAACGCTGCTTCCAGAGGCAGCTGCCTGGGTGTCAGAGCCATCTGAAGAGATGCTCGTGACCAGGCCAGTGCTAGCTAATCAGCCATTTCACTGAAGGGTCTTCCTATGACATGCATATCCTGGCAAGCAGCAGGCCCTCAAGCAGTCATCTGAGATTTTTATGCTGAGGCGAGCTGTGTATTACAGCTCTGCCAGCACAGCAGTGCCAATTTGGAGTGCGTTTATGAGGAGGCGTGGGAAACGGGAGGTTAAACCCCTCCTGCTTTCTAGCCAATAGGTTGTACTGACAAAACCCTGTGGCCTGGACACATATCTGCCAGCAGAGCTTTGCTGAAAAGCTGGTACCAGTGTCAGTGTGCCGATGGCCCAGACTCTGCTGACACAGCTAGAGCAGCAGGTCTGTAACACACACAAGGTCTCAGGCAGCTCTACTGACAAGCTAACCCTGTGTTGACCAGCTCCATTATCTTCCTGGAGGGCACTCTTCCTCATTCACAGAGAGCTACAAAGGTTCCACTGGGAAAAACCAAGGCTTGTCTGCTCCATCCTGCATCCCTTCAGCTGCTCTTAATAGGTCTATCTGGAAACACCTGATAGCTACTTTCAGTCCTGCATGTACTCAGAGACGCACATCCTGGAACCTCTTTGATCCTTAGTGAAGCCAATATGCACAGCTGCTCCAAGGGATTTTGTAAAAGCCCACCAAGCATCTGTGATGTGGAACATCATCATCCTAGAAGGAACATCTGGACCACCAGAACAACTGAGACAACAACTCCACTGAACTTCTCAGGGGCCACTCAAAGATTCATCAAAGCCTAACACTCTTCCTAGCACAGAAAGAGACACGCTATAGGCAAGAATTGGCAAGGAGTAGCTGATCTGGAAAGGAACCTAGATAGCCAAGCCTTCTCAGTGCCCTCTGAAAAGTCTTTTCACTTCTCCCTACCTTCATTTCTACTTATTGAATGGAGAAAGTTATTCCTCCCTACCCCAGAGAACTAAGGTATGACACTGCCATGCAGTTGGGTTTTCTAAAGCAGCTCACTCTTCCAGTTGCTTTGCTCCAAGAATGTCTGGATCTGTGAAAGCTTATGAAACCAGACTTGGACATCACCCCTCCTCTCACTGCATATATCCATGCACAAGCAGGACAGTATCAGTGACCCTCATTCAACTCCCTGCATCAAGTCTCCTTACAGCAGTTCAACAAGAACCAGGGGGGGAGACAGGTCATTGGTGCCTTACAGCAGATGAACATCACAAGCAAAAGGCTCAAAAAAGCAATTTCAGGAGAGAAACCTGAGCAACAGTCTTCCCCTCTGAGGCCTTACAGCAACCTGTCAAGTCAAAACCCACAAATACTACAGCAACCTGGGGAGAGAGAGGATGAAAAAAAGAAAACACACTGCAAAGCAGTGTCGCTAAACATCCACAGCAGCTATACAAACAGTAAACCAGTGAGTCCTTTGCAGACACACTGCTCAACAAGGCTCAACACAGCCTGCCACTCTGAGAAGTCCTCACAAGTCAAGGATGCTTGCCAGTACTGCCAAGATCTGCATTTGGTATCAGGTGGGACTGCAAGTCTAAATTCTTCTTATCCCATGTTTGTCCACAGACCTTTTCCATCAATCTAACTACACTGACGAGCATAATGGATACTTACTTTTATTCTAAGACAGTTTTATCAGTACAACCAGTGAGTACGTAGATATACAGGCATAAGAGAACCTTTCTGCATAGGGACAATGCTTCTAAGTAGCACTACAGTAATGTAACTCAGAGTATGATGCGGGATTGTATTTAAAGAGATTCTGTAAATGTATTCACCATAATCCTCCCAGTTACGCTCTCGGGGTCATCCCAGGAGATTTCAACATCTTGTAATCCTTCAGTAGCTGGTTGCCAGACAGCTGGCCCAATGATTGCTCTGCTCTTCTCCAACCCCGAGTGTTTTTTTTATTCTCCACGTAGGATGTGCTCTAGACTGACATAAGCCATGCAGGACCAGCTAGCCCAAAGCTCTAAAGGATATAAGAACTCCAGCATGCTCATCACAGAAATTCGTTTGTTTTCTAACTGGTACCATACACAGCCTCCTCTGCTACCCACTGTCCTCCCTAAGGCATCTCCCACGCTCTTGTGCGCAGTGGACACAGCAATCATTTGCAGGAACCTTTCTTTCTCTGCCAACAACTTTCATTTTCTCAGGCACAGGCTTTGTGCTGGGGGCTGACTGACCCCAAATTCTCATGAGCCAAAAGCATAGTAGCAGCCATCAAAGTTCAGCATCCAAACCAGCCAGGACTGTCCCAGACACAAAGCAATTGCTATTCCACACAGCTGGCTCTTGGGTCTAAGAAAGCGATGTCCTCCTAAGATGAAAACATTTAGGCTTTATGCCTGTTCGCAATGTCATGCCTTCAAACCAAATAGCCATTTCACACCAGCTACTACTCTGCCAAACACCTTTACATCGATACACTGCTAGTTCTTAGAAATGCTCAAGCGCCATTTCAGGGCTGTTGAGCCAGTACATCTTACAGTCAGTAAGGTAAGAACAGTACCAATGCAACTTGACCTTTAGGAGGATCTGATATTAACCTAAGATGTCCTCCACTGCTGGGGCTGGAGAAACTTCACATCTCAGTCTCTTGTTGCCTCTAATACCTATGCCCGGAAGCTGGGTCATGCTGTCCTAGCAAAGAAATTCATGCATTAGGCTCCAGTTCCCATAGTACAGAATTAATTTTAGTTGATGTTTGTCTTTTTTTTTTTTTTCTCCCCTAACACACAAAGCTTCACTGGAATTGTAGGTTGCAGACAGGTTTTCATCACCGCTGGGAAAACAGCTTCCCATCATGAGCCTCAGATCTACAAATGGCATCATGTGAGTGCTGGGAAAGGGGAGCCTGCAGTGCAGGCAGCCAGGGGACGTACCTCCTCATAGTTCTTTGCTTCAACTCCATGCTTCATATCCAGAATCACGAGCTGGTCCGGCATCCTCCCTGTTCCTGGAAGCGTAATGAAAGGATTCATTGTGTGAAACATTCAGCCTGCCAGGAAATCACCAGCTCTCCCCACCACTGAGGAAGAACTCACAACATCCCTCCCCTCCCTCCATGTCTGCAGCTAACTGCGGAGGCAGCAGAGTCCAGCCTAAAAATACAGAGACTTCACAATAAATCCTGGCCAAAGGAAAGCCTCCCAAAGATAATGAGAACAAGCTGTAACTAAAAGCACTAAGTGTGTGTAGGATGCAAATCACTGTAAAAACTGCAGAGGATTAGAAGATGAATACCAACTGCTATGAGATAGCCTGGCAAAAGACAAGTCACCAGAGGGACAAATATTCAACTGGGAAGCCCACATTCCTCCTAGCAGGAAGTGCACCGGCAATTTGTCAAGGTTACTGGAGTTGTAAATGATTTTACATTCAAAGGAGCAGAAGGTAAACTGCTCTAATTGAGGAATATGGCATATGGGGACTACTGACCCTCACATGCTGCACTATCTGCAGAAATGAAGACAATCCCTTTACCAACATATCTTCAGGGAAAGAACAGCTCAGATGTCCAACACTCACACTGCTGACACAAACCCCAAAAAGGCAAGAGGCTTCTGAAGCTGGGAAAACACCACTTCGGAGAACTGCCAGCTGGAGCCGCACAAACAGTGAGTAGGATAAAGCTGCAGTCAACAGCATAGTAGGTATCTTTTAAGGCTGTAGCCCCCAAGCTAGGGACACCTATGGCTAGTAGCTTCTTTTAACTGCTACAAACTGTCACATCTGAGAACATTCACGAGAGAGGAAAAAAAGAAATGTATAGGATAGGCATATAAGATACCCTAAAGAACACAGCACATCAGCTGACCCGAGTATCATATTCTACTACACCACCCACAAGGAAACGTTTGTGCATAACACATTCCCAAATCCCAGCATGTTGGGGCATACAGTTGTCCTCAGCTGGCTGCCAGCAAAACACAAGGTCTGAATTCACTTATACTATGAATTTCAGAGCCTTCATCCAGGAGCATGTCCAGTACTCGCACTTTGCCTTAGGAGTCTGCCAGCTGGACATTCCCTCAGTCCACAAACAAATTCAATGTACAGGTTACACTGGGTCACTCCAGGAGGAGCTAGGAAGGTACTCCAGATCTTCAATACAACATCCCCAAATTTCCTCTCTACCCACTGAACAGCTCTTCAACACCAGAGTAGAATCACCTCCCACTTCTACTGTTAGCAGAACATGGAATAACCTACTGACAAGATGGTCCATATCAATTACAAACTGTTTCTTAAATTTCCTGAAGGATACAGGAGCTCAAAATTCAAACCCAGCTATTTAAGATCCCAATGGATAAACTAGGATTAGGATGGATTTTTTTTATTTTCTTATAAAAGACCAGTTACTGTAAAAACAAACTAAAATCCCAGCACTGTTCTTTAACAGACAGGCTGTATACAACCACCCAGCGCTCCTTTCTCCAACCATAAGTTTTGACCGCTTATGGCATACGTATACCAGCATGCCCAGAGACTGGCAGGTAGGACAGACAACAGTAGCTGCAGAAGAAAATTCAGAGCACACAGTTCAGTGAGAGGGTTTTTTTTTTAATGTTGTTTAAATTACAGCAACTTGGGTGGAGAGCTGGAGCTTCCAGGAAGAGATGAGAAAGATGAAAAGGCCAGTGAACAGGAGAACAGAACTGGAAGGATTAATTTGTCAGGCTGGAAGGGAGAGCTGCCAAGAGGCAATAAGAAAGCAGAAACCTTAGAGCTGCTGGGTACAAAGGGATGGAAAGCAGACATTCTGCAAGAAGTTAACGTTGTCAGGGACTGGCCTGGAAAAACTCAAGCTGCTCTTCTACAAGTTTACTGAGCCCAAGGCACTAGGCAGCTCCTTTCACGCTCATCAGATCCTCAGTAACTCCCTGCTTCTCCCGCAGCCAGTGCTTGCCAGAGCAGACTGGATCAGCAGCAAAGAGAAAAAACAGTTAAGTTCCAGAGATCTTGAACTAAACTGATACCTATATCCCCCAGGAGGTCTTCAAGAAGTCATCTCACATGAGCGCAGAATTGTTTCCTGGGAGACTAGGGGAGCTCCTAATTTGCAAAGTCAGTGGAAAAGCAGGATGGTTGAACTGGATGTCAAAAAATTTTCCTGCAGGAATTCCAGAAAAAATGAGCCATAACACTCTTAAGAAAGTTTGGGAAGAGAAGGATTACAGAAGGAACAAAGACGTAAAGATTAGCACACAGGAAGAGCCCTACAGGGGAGCATGTAGTGCAGGCCAGCTGTTCAACTCGAAGATTAGCATATGGTGTGAAAGTGTGCCTGGAAACAGAGCAGGAAGACAGGACCCTTCCGCCCTGGAAGAGGGAAAAAAAGCCTGTCATGCAAACACCCACAGCTCCAAGAAGCACCCTAAGAACTCCTCCACTCTGATAAGGTGGACCTTCTAAATAGGATCTCCTTCTCACTTCCTCTTCCTCATTTCTGTGGTTAAGGATTGAGAAATCCCAGTTGCTTAGAACCCTCAGGTCCCAACGGCTCTGGGCTTCCTCTACCAACAGTTTTTCCTCTTCCAGTACTCCACCAACACACTCCTTGGCTGCCACACTACAGTCCTGACCACTTACTTGATGAGACTGTGGGGGAAAAGGAAAAAAAACTCAGCCTTTAAAGAGAAACATGGGGATAAAACAGCACTTGGTCAGTTCCCCCATTCCCACACTGATCTTATAGAGGAAAGGCGGCACTTCCTTGTGACATAGTTACTTCTTCCACAGTACCTTAATCAAGTCCTGCAGATGATCAAGCCTCATGGTGCCACCTCCTCTACTTTAATACTTCTTTATTCCAGCACAGGCATGGGAAATCTGGAGATGCTCACCATGCAGCATCTCTCTTTAGCAAGGAATTTGGGGTACCTGGGTCCGAAAAGAAACTGGCAGCTTGGAGGCCCCTAAAGAGAAAGCCTCCAGAAGAGGATCCAGCTGCTCAATTGAACAATTCTAGATTTTGGCACCTCAACGCCCCCCTGGTCATGAGGTAGAAGCTGCATTTAGAAATATTTTATCCTCATCAGCTTTAAGACAAACTTGCAACAATACAAGGGAGCCAGGGAACAAACATCTGCTACAATCAAAAGAGCTATAAGGGGCTCAGTCTAGGCAAGACACCTCTGGTCACAAGCACTGAAATAAGAGTCTAGACACAACTAAAGAAAGAAGCCTTTCCCACTTCTGTGTGTGATCACATGAAAAGCTACAAAACGATTTGTGGGACTGTCTGGAGACTTCCCAAATACCCAGGTGTTGGACAGTAAATAGCATGAGTGACTCCCAGATGAGTCACTAGTGCCTACATGTCTCGATGCGTTAAGCAGCATTTAGAAGCCCTACCTCTGGAGTGAAATAAAAGCCAAATCCTGAGCATTTGGGGTCAGTGTCTTATCTGTAAAATACTATAGAGGAGGTGTTACAAGCCAGATCCCTCCCAATCCCAGCAAAGAAGATAGCGTTCTCTTTCTGGAAATTTCTCTTTAATTTGCAAACTATTTCCATCTTATACATGGAACAGAACAGCAAAACAGAGGCTGCCTTTCAACAGATATGAGGAATGCTGCTAGTGACTGCTCTGTGAAATGCTCTGGGATCTTTTAAGATAAGACCTAAGAAGAACCAGGTCCAGGGAGCAGAACTCTGACAGCAACTGTGAAAAGATGTGAGCACCTACAAACTTGCACATGCTCACGCCACTGCAAATGAGACTGGAGCCCATGTGTTGGCTGTTTTCAGCACGTTTGTCCTGAAGTTGAGCTGAGCCACTCAAAGCGGCAGATGCGTCACACTCACAGGAAACGAGCCTCAGCACTCGTTAGGCAACCATCCCTGCAGCACAAATGCAAGGCTGACGTCCTGCTCATTTCCCCTTCCCCTTATTGACCACTTAGACAGCAGTTGCAGGTGCAAACCAAGGCCACATTCTCTATACACACATACACCCAGAAAACGGTTGCTAACCTAACGCAGGATTGCTGTCAAGTACACATTGTGGAGAGATCACATTCCACCAAACGGGGAGAGATGGTCAGCTGGGGAGAAAGACAGGGTCCTGGAGGCATCCTGCTCTGTCCTGGCTCAACTGCAAGATGGGGAGAAGCATGAAAAGGGCAAGAGAGGTGTGGTTTGCTCCCCGGTACTGCCACTCATTGCAACTGTGGTGACCTCTGCGGGAGGAACACGTGATTCCCCTTTCAGAGGAAACCCAAGTGCTCTACATGACAGCCACAGAGGATTACTTAACTTCAAATGCAATACCGACAGCAGATATTCTGCAGTGAGACTGCCCACAACCTCCTGAAGATCAGCTTTAAAAGTCAGACAGTGTTCTGCAGACCACACTCAGGATCACTTTACCCACACCCCTAATCCACACATCTACATAAACTTGTCAGGAAGCTAGAATCAACCAACAGACCTTTCACTTCACTTACCCACAGGAAGCTTGCTCTCAAAACAGGCCTCAAACATATCATAGTCTTCAGTGGTGAAGGCAAACTTGCCCTTAGTGGCATCCTCCTTGGCATACAGGATGTGCCCAGCTGAGTCAGTTATCTGTAAAAGAGACAACAAGGGTGAGAAACACAGTGCTTTGCTGCCATGGGCTCACACTGCTTGTGCTACGCAGGAAGAGTTCTTGCAGCATCCCCTTTGGAGCTGCTGCATTCTCCTTTCAACAGTTTCCCTCCTTCCTCACAACTATATCAATTCCTCTCTTCCTCATCCCCATTCCAGGAGCTGACAAAGTCAGAGTGCCTCTAAGGTAATTACTGACTCTTAGATTAAACAAAGAACCCCACCAAAAACAATCAACCAACCAACAAAAACCCCAAACCACACCAATTCCTCTTCCTCCTATAATCTCTGAACAGAGACTACATTTAGGAACTTTAGCTGAACCAAACTGTTATTCATTGCCTTCTTTTTGCAAGCAAAATTCATAAATTGCCATAGCAACAGAGATATGGAGAAGCCTTATGGGACAAAGACAACTCATTCCCCAGAAGATGAAATGAAAAATGGCACATCTATTCCTCTAGAAATGAACCATCAGTGTGGCCCCGAGTTATACAAGGTTTGGGTGCCAAGATCCATAAAAGCGGCCACTTCAGAGGACAATTCAGACTACACAGACAGAATAATGACTGCTTTGCGCTAAGTCTATGAAATTACTAAGAACAGGCAAAAGCTGTAGAAGGTCTACAAAAATGCTTCAACAAAGAGTAAAAAAAAAGGACACACGTTTCATGACGCAGACTTGAGAATCACTGTGCTCAATTAAAGGCTCCGTCCAGTTGAAATACCCTGACCATGAAGAGGGGTGAAAAAAACCAAAGGCATTACAATACTGCGTGAAAATCAACAGTGTGTGTTCCACTGGAATGCTTCCCAGTTTCCTTCAACTCCTTCAACAGGTATGTCTGAAAAAGCACAGGTGCTAAAGTTACTAGGGGTCTTTGAAAGTCTTAGAGGTGAAGAGACTAAAAAGCTTGGGAATAATTTTAAAGGTATATAAAACAGAAGTACACAAAATAATTTATGGTATGGAGAAGGTAAGTCAGACATTCTCCTTTACTCCATCTTACAACAGAAAAACAGCCTCGTTTCCCTGTACAAAGGCCGTACAAAAGGGCTACCTACCCAAAATTATTCTAAAGAAATGCTCTTCTTTCTTCTTATTAGAACACCTAATTAACTCCCTGCCACAGGATACCACTGATGCTGGCAGCCTGCTGGACTCAGAACAGGTGCAGACCTTCCCATGGATAATGAGAGTTGCTGCATTAGGCAGGAAAAATAATAAAGTATATAGATCCTCATGCCTCTGGGTATAAACCACGGCAGGCAAGAATTTAGGAACAAGCTTCCTCTACATGCAGATTACCGCATAATTGTCTGTTACGGGATTTGTTATAGCTTCCCCTGCACCATATGGTATTTGTCAGCATCTGAGAACAACGCTCCTCCCGCGCTGCAGTTCCTGCTCAGAGCTCTACCTGTATTCAAGGGACGAGCAGATGAAAGCACGCCTGTGAAGTCAGGCACAGCCCTGCCACAAGCCACCAACACAACCACCTCCTGCCTGGAAGCCACCAGACTATCGGAAGCCAGCTCAAGTCAGCAGGCCCTGCTGGAGTACCGGACTGTCTGCATCTGACCACGCAGACACAGTGTAAAAGCACGTGTTTTGGCCACCATACAGTGCACGCTATTCAACGGAGCGGTCCTGATTGACCAAGACACCAGCCTCATCAGGGTGATATCACATAATCTGCACACCAGGTTCTCCAACCCAAGAAGTGGTGACAAGAACACAGTAAAGAAAGCTCTCAAATGTCCCCATTATTTTGAGCACTATTCCCTTAGGGCTTTGTAGACACCGAAGCTAATCTTTAGCTAGAGGACATTACGCAGCTTGATCCATTTTTGCCCTTTGCAGCTCTAGCAATAGCCTGCTCACGATTCTAGACAGTAAAAGCTCTGCTGTCCGCCTTCATCAAAACTGAATAGCATTAGCCAATCAGCCAAATACACTGCCCATTCAGCCGGGTGTGCGGGGGCGGGAGAAGCTGCTAATAGCCCAGCCAGAACGCTCGTGGGGGAGTTGACCTGAAAGGAATTTTTCATGCTATTCTAACGTTATTTACGGTAATGCAATCGCCTACAGACAGGGCATTGTTCACCCTTGACAAACAGCCCTATGGTTCCCCAAACGGCCAGCCTCAACAGTGGGGCAGAGGCACGTGGCCGGGCCCAAGCGAGACCTCAGCCGCCCCTCGGCCACCCCGTGGCTGCCAGCTGGCAGAACCCACGGATTCCTCCAAAACACAGGGTGCCACTGTTTGCGCTGGGGTATCACACACGCACAAAACTTAGCTCGCCGGCAGGAACCGAACTGAGCCCGGCCAGGATTAACTACCAACCTCCTACGTTTGGTGGCCCAACCCAGGGGAGCGAAGCAGACCATCCAGCACAGAAGGAGAAAGACCACCTGCAGACATGATGTCCTGAACTAACCTTTCCCACACAGACACAAAGAGAAACTATGCACCTAGCAGAGGGGTTACAGCACTCACAACAGGCCCACCATGTTGGGAGGCCACAGCGTACCTGAACAATAAGAAGGAAAGCAAGAATTGCATAAATTATTATTTCTCCTTTGTAGCTTTTCAAACTAGTACAGGACTTTTTTTAAATTTCATTTTGCAATTAGAATAAAATAGAACTTCCATGAGCAGTCCTACCTGGATACCAGCTTCAGCAACAAAGCCAGGCTAAGACCCAAGTGTGGGATCCGTTGCTTCACCACCTCCCTAGACAAGTCCTCTGTCATAAAACTGAGTTTTGGAAGAGACTGTGGGGTCAGTTGACCAAAGAGTGGGCAACCAGAGAACCAGGAGGCTTGACCACCAAGTGGTAAGAGAGAGATGGGAACATGGCACTCGATCTGAAATACATGCACCGTACCAGGCAAATACTACAGCAACATTTTAAAGCATTAAAGCTGCTTGGCTCTGCCTATACTCAGACAAGATTCCTCGTACAAATGATGTAAGAGCAGCAGAACAAGATTTTTTAAAAAGCCAGACTCCAGAAACAGCCTTCTCTAGCCATAACCAAGCACAACTGCCAATAACCCCAATAACCCAAGGCCTTCGGGCATCTGTAGGCAGATGCTGGAAGTAGAACTTTATTTCAGGAGATCTCAAATACTCATGGAATAACACTGAGTTCAGAGACTCCTGAGCAGACAACATCCTGTCTCTCTTTGTTTCTGTGCTTACTTTTGAAGCCTTTGGGAGCTTAGACAGAAACAAAAGACAGACAGAAACCTGTTACGAACTGACTACGTAGCAACAGACCTTACTCAGCTAGTTGGGAAATTTGAAGAAAGCCTGGGGAAGGCAGATTGTGGATAGAATTAAAGTGAAGCTGTTGAAGTTTTAATAGCTGCTTGTCACATAGGTGTATTTGTCACGTATATTCTGCTTTCCCTGTACTCCCTAAAGATCCTTTAGGATCCTTTTCTTCCCCATAACAAACACCTGCCTCCTTCAAATCCACACAAGCCACGACACACCAAGATGGGAATAGCCATTTTGCGTACCAAAACCTCCTAAGCCCCCACCTTGCCCCTTCCCTGCGGCCTGCTGCTCCATCCTGCCGTGCCAGGCCGTATGTGGGGAGGGAGCCCTCGGAAAGCCACGTCACCGTAACTCTTTTCTCCTTACACAGTGTCAGCAGCCTTAGGACGGCCTTATCGCAGCGGCACGTCCCGCTGGCTGCCGTATAATCATGACGTTCGGCGTGCAGATTATACGGCGCCCAGCGGGACGTGCCGCTGCAACAAGATCTTTGGGGGGAAAAAGCTTGTACTTGGCTCAAGCCAAAATCCTGCCCTGCTCCCTTGCTCCCCAACACCCAGATGGCAAAGCCCCTGGGCAAACCGGTGGCCCCTAGCACAACGCGAGTCCTGCCCCATCCGTCCCGCAATGCCCCACAGGCAGGAGGCCAGGCCCGCTGTAAACCCACGCGTGGGTCGGCGTCACGCGTGGAAAACGTCACCCATCCCCGCGCCCCGCCCCGCACGGCCGGGGAGGCGGGGCCGTGCCGCCCGCCCCGGCCTACCCCCACTCCCCA